>JANHGO010002052.1:0-31558 GCA_024606505.1 Aquila spilogaster
TGAAATAGTACATATTAAGGTATAACATATAGAATAATAACTTCTCTTAGAAAAGTTCATAAAGGGAAAAAAAGCAGCCTGTTTTCTTCCTCCCTCTGAGTGAGACTTAACCAGCAATAGCCTCTCAGTGACAAGGGGTTACTTACATAGTGCAGCATACCTTTTTTCTATTTTGTAATTCTCCTTTAATAGTTTATTTGAATATTAAAAAAAAAACAAAAAACAAAAACAAATTAAAAAAAAACAACTTATGGAGGTTTTGCAAATGTAATTGTGGTGATAAATGAATGTCCCATCAATGTTTGTGGACACATGTTGCAAAGCTGTTCCTAGCCTAAAATGCTGGGGGCAAAGTGATGGAGAAGCTGTGAGAGGTAAGTAACAGTAAGAAGAGTTTGCCAAAGTAGGATTTTGCTTTTTGTTTACAAACTGATTTCAGTTATGTTCAGTTGAATGTGCATAACCTCTTTAAATGTATTCCTAAAAGCTTGAGCTTTGTACAGTCATTAGCATTCTAAGCAAAGATACAAGCCATATGCTTGCAGGAAATTTAAAAAGGAAAAAAAACTTAAGTCAATGAAATCATGAAAATCACTGTTGAACACAAGGCTGCTGCCATTTGTTCTGATACTTTTGCAGATTCAAGGAGAACATTGTATTCATTGTAGTATATTTGGTTTATTCCAGTCAGCCTGCTTGTAGATGCAGGAAGATCTTCACTTTGGAAAAACACAGTCCTGTAGATCTAAAATCTTGAAGCAGTGTTGCATACGCTAATTCTTTTGGTTTTTCTTGATCCTCCAAACACAGCTTGATGTGCATCATACGTTAAAAACCACAGTAAAGCAGTATGCTATTTGCTGCTTTTAACATAAGAAACCAATTATTTAGACTATTTCCTTCAACATTTCAGAGTAACTGAGTGTATTGAATAAATGTTCAGAATAGTGTTGTAGCTGTGTGGCTAGCAATAAGTGAATTATAACAACTAATTGAAATCAACAATTTTTTTTCAGGATAAGGAGTGTACAAACACAAAACAAAATTCACATCGAGGATTCCTGCTTTCTAAGTCAAGTCATCTTGATTTGAGTTAATGCCATATAAATAATCACAGAAAATAAATACATAGATTTTTCAGACTTAAAAAATCCTAAAAGAAGATCCAAATTTATTTTTGTATTAAAACTATCAACTTTGAACTTAACTTCTTGACATTAACATTTTGCCTATCCTAGGTATTTCTTCATTTATTTTAGCTAGATATCCTAACCACTTGATAGTTGTGTTTTTATTATATTAGTATAATGTGTTTAAAAGATCTGGTACTTCCTACCTATTCAGAGTCTGGGCTTTGATACTTCAAAAATCTAAACAGTGTATTTGTTGTGATATATAGAATTCTTTGTTAGAATTCAGCCCCTGATATGCCAGGAGAAATAGGTGCATTCTCGAGGTGTGTTTCTGTTTTACTAAGGTCAAGATTGCCAGACTTCTTACTGGTGAAATGGATCTTATTCTCACGCCAATACTGTTGCTTTTCTTCTTGAATGAGCATTACTGTCAGAAATGTTCTTCAGCTTCACCATCCAACATCCTTTGGATTCCAGCTCTTTTCTAAATGGAGTAGATAAGATGTAGGTCAAAGCTGGACTGAGAAGACATGTTCTTGGAAACAGTGTCAGAACTCAGTGTACCGTTTTGACTTTGGGATCTTAAATTCCTAGTAACGGGAACTACAAACTATCTTCCCTTCAGTTGTTAGGGTAGAAGACAGCTTTAATGCTGTCCAGTGGGAGATGAGTTGTATCTCTGGTGACTTTTACTGAAGTTCCTATGCGTTACTAAGTGGTGGACTTCATCAGGAATAGATTTATTTTACTTGCAAGGACCATAGGCAGAGAAATCTACTCTTTAAGAATCACGTACACTATTATTTCTGGGGTTCTGAACTACATGGTAGTAGTGAGTCATTATGACTGAAAGCATGCTTCTCATGAAAATGCTTGTCTTGGAGAACGATGTAGATCAGAATAGCCTGAAGTGCATTTTAGTCCTTATAGTATCAGTTATCAGTGTTGACTGAAGATTTCTAAAGTACTAGGTTCTTGCCACATCTGTGTTCCTTTTTCTTTTAGCAAACATGCATATTCCTGGTAGTTTTACTCATTCTTCAAATATTTCCCAAAACAAGTTTTAAAGTTCTCCCAAGTTGAAGGGTGTTGTTACAGAAATCTCTTAAATCTGTTAGTGCCTATGCTTTTGTCAGTCAAGTACTTCAGGTATTCAAACCCAATGACAGGTCCCTATCTTATGGTGGAGCCATGTTTGAATTCACAAACTTCTTGTCTGTTATCATAGCTCTGTAGTTCAGGCTTGTTTAGAGTGTACATATCACAGATATGCAGAACTGTTTTTTTTTTTTTTATTGTGTCCCTTTCATTTACTGTAGAGAAATTCTCTTCAGAGAAAGTAGGGAAACAGTGGTCAGGACCTTTTTTTGTGTAGATTCTAACACTGCTTCTCAATTGCAACATAACCAGAGACAGCCAGGTAGGTACTGGCAAGCAGTAGGATTTAAGAAGTAGCTTGTTCTACAGAATCTTCTATTGCCAGATATAGGCATTTCCTACATACTGTGGTGTTATGAATCCAGTCTAAAACATCTAGTTTTCTTTCTGCCATGAACACTTTTGGAGACATAGCCCCTTTCTTTTAATGATGCTAAACATAAGAATGCTTTTGATATGTTGAGCATATATCTGTATACAAGCATGTATCTATACTTGCCCACATCTGCTGAATCATGTGCTGTATATAGTATTTTAAGTAGGAAGACTGGAATAAAGTACTTTATATATAGTCTTATATATAGACACACATACACTATATATGTATATGTATAAAGTGCTTAATATAGTTATATAGAGACAGACTTATATGTCATGTGTTTGTCTACGTATATACTCCTTACCAGAAATTTAATTTTGCAAGTAATGCATACGTATCCCAATGACTAATATTTTCCAGAGGTTTTCATATTCAGTGTTTAAGAAAATAAAGCATATACTTCAGCAAAGTATGGAACTATGCAAATTACCTATTTCTTAAAACATGAAGTTACTAGAAAATTACCTCTTTTGCTTTTTGTAGCTTTGAAAACTGGTAGTCCTTTATCTTTTCTATTTATAGAGAATTGCCTGTAACTTTTCAGTATTACTAAATTGGTATTGATAAGGACATTTTATGGTTTACCATACCAGAGTATGACATACTCTGTATTTCACACGCTGTTTGCTCTGAAAAGATCCAGTTTGTATTCTGCATAAGCAGGCTTATCATGTGTCTGATATAGAATCTTACACTTCATCTTAGGGTCATTTGTATACAATGAATGCCAAAAACATGTAGTAATTTCTTTGAAGAGTGTGCTGCTAGATTATTTTCTTTATAAGTTTGAGAAGTTCATGCTATCCAGACACTGTAGTTTGTAATGGGTTATTTTATGAGACTGTAATGTGTTGCGATCATCTTTTCTTTGATCAAAATGCTATTTAGTTTTCTTTCTGTGTTTTGCTCTCAAACGAGAAATTTTAAAACATAACTGGAAGGTACGCTTCATGTTTCATATGAGGATGTGTGAGATTTCTTTTCACCTTATGGTATGTAATAGTTTGACTAGATACCTAAGTACTTGTTTGTCTGTGACAAGGGTTTTTTTGGTTTATGCTCTTTCTTCTGTTGGCTTCTGTTGGTTCCTTTCAGTGCTTCATATGGAAGGGAAATTTGATTTTAGAGTATTTATATTGAAAAAGCACTATAAATACAGTATAGAAGTGAAGTTGGATATTTTTATCCCCTTCAGCTTCCGCATGTGTTTGTGAACTGCGTGGAATGCTTTACTTCACGACTGCTTTTAGAAGAAATTCTCATCCAGTTGCAGAACCATTCTTCTGAAAGACAACAAGCTTCTCATGTGCCTTGTGATACCTTCAATGACTTTGTGCGTCTGTTTAAACAAGCTGTTGTGAGTCAAAACCTTCAAGATCAAACAGTATATGTTGTAAGTAATTTAATTTTAGTGCTTATGTTTTGTTTTGGTTTTGTGGATGTAATTGTCAATAATTTGTATGTGAGATGTATGTATTAGAACAGTTTTCACAAAATTCTTTTCTGGACCTTGTTCAGCATCTCTTGATACTGAATAGATTTTTTTTCAGCTGGTTTACTGTCTTTAGGTGAAAGTGTATTTTTCCTGTTTTTAGAGTTTTTTTAATATACGAAGCTGTATAACATAGGTAATTGCCATAAATTATACTGTATAATTAAATTAGGTCTCTCATAATATTATCTATAGAGAGCCTATATTTGTTCCATAATTATTAAGTCACACCCAGATACTTCTTTGTGAAGAAGATAATTTCACAAATGAGAAGGCAAAAGCAGGAAGCAGGGATGAAATACATTATGGAGTACACAGATGACAACCATTTGTTGGCTAGAATAGAATTAAGTCAGGAGTCATACTAAGGAATTAAAATGTACAATTTCCTCTATAAATGTAAAGATCTTATGTGCTTAGACTTGTTGCCCTTGGAGACAAGAACTGAGGATTTAAAACTGAGATATCAAAAATGTCCTGCAGTGAAAGATTTGATGACATAGACTGCTTGTTTCTTCCACTTGTCTGCAGAAGAAAATACGAGAACTTAGCTCACAAGTGTGATTGAACTAGTGTAGGACTAGAACATTAGTACTTTTTTTCTGTGGTAATATGACTACATCAAGTAGTAAACATTTGCAGACATCATTTAACAGCATTTACTGTGCCAACAGATGAATGCTGAAATAAATACGAAGCTTGCTAGAGCTCTAAGGAAAGGATGTAGAAAACCTTTTCCTCAAAACTTTTTCCAGTTCTCACTTAGTTGAATAAGTTCTATTAGTATGGTGATATGTAATTGTATATGTGCATACACGGTAAACCTACAAAACGCATGGACTGATTTTCAGCACAGTATTAGGAATTAAATAATTTGTTAAAAGAGGTCAAATTCAGTATTTATTAAAATGTGAAAGTGACTCAAGATTGGAAGTGTAATCACCCGAGATTGTCACTTTGTGTGTTTCTCAGTGTAGTTAAAGAATACATTGATTTGCTTTTTTGTAGTCAGACAAGAAGTTCAGAATTGCGCAGAAAATTCTACAGTCTGTTTCACAGGTTATAGTTAAAAATGTTTTTATATCCATTAAAAAAAACTTAATTTCATATTGTATTTAGCGGTAGCAATGCTAACTAATGAAGCTCATGAAGTTGATAATATTTACTCTTCAAAAACTGAAAAAAATAAAACCCCAAACCAATACTTAAAATATATAATGAACTACTTACAGATAATTCAATTTAATTTACAGACAAAAAAAGTGGTGTTGACATCTTTCAACAATTCCATAAAAACAAAATTTAGCACTACAAAATATATAATAAATCCTTATTTTTTTTCAATTGAATATTTAAATTTAAAAAAACCTGTTCTACATCAGTAAAGAATGCATCAAGTGTTATATTAAAATTATTATTTATCTGGAAATCAGAATGTTCCTGAACAGTAGTTACAGAAAACAAAGCATTAAATACTTAGAAAGTTTCACTTGTTTCAGATAAATAGTTGCTGCATCAGAAGAATTAAGTATTAAATTAGTATTTCACTTCTGTTCTGCATGGGATCAGACAGGAACGCAGGAGATCAATTCATGTATATTAACCTGTGTCATCTGGATTTGTGGTAGAATGGTTTACACTGAGACTGATGGAAGACCAGCGTGCTGGTAATATGAAGTGGCAAAGCTAATTTGTTCTATTTCATTTTGATACTAAATAATCTAATGTTTCAGCCTAATTAGTTCAGAGTGAATTAAGATAAATGTTTACTCTCAAGCAAAGGATTCTAAATGCTTCTGTTAACTCAAGCATGGGTGCTGCATGCTTGTGATTACTTGAAAAAAAAAATTATTCTTTATAACTATCTGAAAAAATAGAGTAGATAAAACTTCTATTCATTTGTACATCTACAGTATTTAGCACTGTACAGAAGTAAGAATCTGCGGTTTTAGTATTACTCAACAGTCATTTGTGAAATGTACCTTATTATTTAATGTCATGTCTTTTTAAACCAAAGAGTACATGTAGATTTATAGGCCTGTGTTGGCCATTTCCATGAAACATATGACATTCCATAGGCCAGTGTCGCAGTATATTTTTCATGTTGTTAATAAAAACTCTACTTTGTTTCCCATTTAGGGGAAAAGTAGGATCTACTTAAGCCAGGAGCTTAAAGCTTCCTATTTCGTTTAGCCTGTTACTGGGCCTAATAAGGAGTAACAATATTAACAACTTAGTAACAATATTGTCAAGCAATTCTGAGTAAACCTAGTCAGCTCTCTTCATCTCTGAAACTGGTTATTGTATGAATCAAATACAGATGTCAATGTAAAATCATGTTATATTATAGTTTATTTAAAACTGTAATAGTCCCAAGAATCTTGAACTATTATCTCAGAGATAATCCCACTTTCTTTTTCTTTCAGTTGTATTTTTAAATACCCTTTTCATAACATGTTCTTTGGTTGTCTGCATAGAATTATTTTTCTTATTGTGAACAACAGAAACAATAGATGTTTTAGTATTTTGATGTGGTAAAAGGATAGACTGATGCAATTTTCCAGAGACTGATAGTTCCTCTTTCAACAGCAGTAATGCACTGGAAGTAACGAACTTCAAAACTTACATTTTTATTGTGAGTAGAGAATAGAATACAAAATAAATGATTGTTCTCTTTTTTTTTTCCATTCCTGTCAAGATTCTAAGTATTCTGGGAATGAGGTTTTTTGTTTTGTTTTGTTTTTTTCAAAGGATGGCCACAAATGTTTTTATGCTGCTGTTTTTTCCCTCTAGGCTCAAATGTTCAGTTGTTTAGATAGTGTTCCTTGTATAAGCTATACATACATAACGTATCTGTTATTACTACGCAAGGTTTACATAAAACACAATTAAATTCTATAAACTTCTGGACTACAAACTATGATAAGAAAAGTTTCTCTCAAAATTCAATTGTGTGAACTCCAGATGCTAGCTAGTTGAAGATGCTAAGTGGTAGCTCTTAATTATTTCGGAGACATAACTTAATAGTGGTATAAGGTAACTCTCCTACAGTAAACATGCTAATATAGAGTTGAAGTAATACCCAATTTTTAATATAATAATAATTTTGAAGAAAATTGAGATTTCAGTGATTATAAATAGTAGTACAATTTTTTTGACCTATGTATGTACTTCTTAATTCTTGCTACTGTAGGGTATAAGAATTTCCCTTTTCTGGGGATTGTATATTTGTTTGGAAGGCAGAGCTGTTTGAGCTTTCTGGAAGCACACCTGAAGCAATAAACTCTCTGATGTTCCCTACCTAACGTGACTTCCTACTTAGTTTCCTCTTGTCTGGGAGCTGTTGGTGAAATGTGTCTCCAGCAGCTGAGAATAGATCTCAAGTCAACATGGGAGTTCAGGTTAACATTGTCTATGTAATGAGATCATTATTTTGTTAAAGGTACTGGATAGAGCAGAACAGCTAAGGGAAATGGAAGCAAACATCCTGCCAGCATTTCTTAGGCTTCAAGAATTGGTGAGTATGTATCTCAAGAAAAAAAAATAGCATGTGTTTCCTACATTAAAAATAACTGTACACGAGATACCTGTCTGACTAGGCTCATCATGGAAAGTGATTCCTTAGATAAGAAAAGCTGCAAGGTTGGTTTGTTTGCCTGTTTGTTTGTTTTCTGGAAAATAAGCAACTGGCAGTGGTCAAAACTGAAAAGTAAACCAGAATTTAACTACTGGTGGATTTATCTTATCCTTCAGTATGAGCAAACAAGAGAAAAGTTTAATAATACCTTCTGATGGTGATGCTGATGCCAGATATGTAGCGGTCTTTTCTTGAATGTTTTTGTTTTTAAGAAGAATGTGAATTTTTTCTTCACTTCAACTTCTGTAATAACTACCAAAAATAAAAAGCAAAAAAAGGGAGACTGTGATCTACCAGGCAAAAGTTCAACACAGGTCCTATATACTTTGTACCAACAAGAAATAAATAGATACAACCCTTCTAGCATTTGTGAATATTAGTGTGGGGTTCCAAAGTCTACATCTGAGTCAGGGTGACTCAGAGAGCTCAATCAAATAGAGTAAATTCACCATCAGAAGCGTGAATTTGTAACTCAATAAATGTTTGTTTTCCTCAGTTTTTTCCCACGTAGAACTTCAGATCATTTCCTGATGGCCTTTTCAGAATAGTATGAACTATTTGGTTGTGGCTGGACCTGCTCAGCTCAGCAGCAGAGAACTGATTTGAAGTTAAACTTTGTATCTTGTCCTCTTTCACTTCTGAATTATCTAGGCTTATCCCTTAGAAGAAGTAAAAATAGTGTATTCTCTGAAAATAAATAGAAAACAAAAACAGAAAATGGTAGTATTTTGAAATGTCTGAAAAACTAAATAGAGGACTTTTTTTTTTTTTTTTTTGTGCCTCAAGAACTTGTATATGGTAGTCAGTAATTTTCTTGTGGCACTGATTTCACTATTTACTGAATGAAGTCTCATTCACAGCTGTGTTTTTAATCTTGGCAGCTGATACGTTTTTCTGGCCCCTGTCTGTTTTGCCCATGTTGTAGAGTTTGCTGCTGTAAAGCAGTAACAAACTGTCCAACAGAATAAATGAGGGAAGCATAGCCCCTACTGTTCAGGGACCAAAAAAGCATATGATTTAAAATTTTTTTTTTGAATATGCTAAAGCAGCATCTTCAAGTTCAAAAGTGATCTCCAAATAAGTTTGCTAGCCTTTTCTAATGCTGATATCCTAGTTTCTGTATTCTGAACTTGAGATGCTGTAAAATTCGTGCAAGGAGATGCATGTTAGAGGGGCAAACTTCATCTTCTTCTTTCATTCTTAGGAGGCAAGGGTCTTCATTAGTGGTCAAAGATTTTGTGGAACTGGGCATCATTTGTGAAGGATCGGATGCTTGATTTCTGTGAGGATTATGGTAGAAAGGACTTAGGTTTTTCATACTGGAAGGTCTGTCAGGAACTGAAATGAAAAAACCTTAGCTTTTTTCTTAGCTAAAATGGTAGGAGGTCTGGAGAAGAAAACTATAGAAAAGTAGTCTCATTAAAATGATATAGATGAATACAAGTTGAGAAATAAGAAACAATAAAGAATGTTGGTCAGTATCATTTTAGCAAGAAGTGGGAATTTCAGAAAAGGGGAATAGCATTTAAACCTTTCAAGTCATTCATAACTCATATTAAACATCATGTATCAGTAGGGGTTTCGAAGGAGCTCTTTATGGCTTTTTTCTGTAGGCAATGTCTAGGAATTTAGACTGTAGACTTTAGCATTTTAAAAATATACTGAGAAATGCATTGAAGCGCTGTGATATGATACAAGGGCAGTTTTCAAAAATCTTCTGTTCCTACTCACCACCTGACCTTTAAAATGAAGTACTAGCTTAGTTTCAAAAAGATCTGAGCCTTCTTTTATGTCTTAACTCTTCCTATCTGTTCTGAAAGTCTGGATTTGATTACCAATATAAATTGCTGCCTGAATTCGGCAAACCATGAATGGATTGGACTTGTTATTGTCTAGTACTAGAGCTCTCTAACTGCAGAAAGCACACATGTCAATGAAATGGCAAGAGATAAAGATGAAAATCTTCAAACGTATAACACTCTTGACTAGGCTAGCTGAAGTTTTATTATGGTAGTAATTTGTATTAAACTGTAAATTTCATTTTTGTTTGCTTATTTTGAACAGAAGAGTCACAGTAGTTTTTTTTCTCATTGGTGTTACAATATGCAATGTTTTTTTCTGTTCATCTGTTACTTTTTTTTTTTTTCCTCCTTGTAGACTGACAGAAATGTGACAGTTATCTTGCTTAGTGAAATAGTATGGGAAATGTTCCGTCCAAATACTGGATGCTTTGAACCATTCATCTTGTATTTTCCTGATTACAGCATAGGTAATATAATTCTTGATTTTCCTTTTTGGGGATTGAATAACACTTTGTCAAAAACCGTGCAAATGTTTTTTACAATATTTACCAATATGCCTTTTTCTGAATCTGAAAAGCATGTTAGCTACTGGAAAGCAGAAGACTATAGTCACACAACCTCTAAAATAGTCGTCTTTCTTTTCTTAACGAAACATCGAAAAATAACATTTTGATTCCATTATACTTGCTAGTTCTTTCAATTAGGATGATTTTTTGGTAGTTTTTGTTTTTAATGGGAATTATTTTTCCACTTAATTTAAAATATGTTCAGTTTTTTAAGCTGTTTTTAGATAAGCCAAACGTACTTTTTTTTAAATAGGACACCTGCAGAAGATCTTGTCTCAGAATCATCCTCCAGATTATTCCGCGGATTTTTATTCTGCATATATAAATATTCTGCTTGGTGTCTTCTACATGGTCTGTAGGGATCTCAAAGAACTTCAGCATCTGGTGAGATGAGCTCTTTTAGAGGTTTTTTTGTTGTTGTTGTTATTGTTGTTCTTTGTTTATTTGCTTGTTTACCTGAAAAACTGTGACAAGTCTAGATGTATTGTTGAATGTGGACAAAGAGAAGATGTGTTAGCACAAAATGCAGTTTTCCTAAAGATACATAACAAAAGTTACAGTTATTCTGGTGGCTGTAAAGGGTTTCCTGTATTACATAGTGTCCATCCAGTCATAGAGAGGACAAAAACTGCATTAAAGGAGGAATGTCAGTCTTTATGTGATTTACCCAGCCTGGAACTTCTCTTGATCTTGCCTCTGCTGAAGCCATTCCACAATATCAGAGAGGACTAAGCCAATCATTTTCACCTGTTGTGATAAAGAGATTTATCTCATAATGTTTTTATGGCTACTGCTAATTATGGTAGAAGCAGTTGTAAATCCATCAGTTTCTGAAGAACAGCTCCGTTACAGACTTAGGTATAATGGTATTTTTTTAGTAGAAGTTAGGATTTTACTCTTTCAAGCTCCTTTACTCTTCAGATTCTTTTATAAGCAGTTATGTGGATTTGAACTTTGAACACTGCTAGTGTGAACTTCTGTTATCCGTAATAGACTCTGTAGTATTTGTTCTACTGAATATTCTGAATTGTTCAAGAAACACGAGACAGTTGCTTTCAACATGTGAAAGAATAATTTCAAATGAATGATCTTAGCTAACCATCGCACCTGCAGCTGCAAGTTCTGTGGTTTCCTATGTTTATTAAATGCAGCTTGGCACCCAACATTGTTAATACTTCATCAGTATGGGAAATTTAACTTAAACTTTGAAACAACTTCTTATATTTTTCAGTAGTGTAAAATTTCCCCTTGATTTGCTTCCTACAGAGGATTTTAAGCTACCTAAGCCGTTGAGCAGCAACAAGCTAGAGCTCTGCACAATTTTACATAAACATAGCATATTAATTTGAGTGAAAGGTCTAGAGAAGTTACAATTGCCAGAGATATTTTCATTATCCTTCTGTTGGAATTAAAAACAGGTCAGTCAAATGTTCTTGCAATATAATAATGTATGAGGAAGCAAAAATACGCTGAAGGTATTCAGTAAAAGGAGTTTTAATTAGGTATTAATTCAGGAATGTAAAGCAAACAGTAAAAATAAACTAAAAAAATACACTTGATGCTGACTTTTGCATAGGAAAAGCTGAAAAGCAATGCCAATTATTATCTCAATTATTATTGTTTAAGTAAATGTAGTTACTGTGTACAAGGAAATTTTTCTTTTAGAGAGAACCCATTGAAATTTCAAAAATTTACTGTGGTCAGTGATTACAACCAATGAACAGGTTTTGCCAGTGAGGTGATTTGAATGTTCCTCTTGCATTTCCAACAGGAGTTTCAACTGAACCAATCTGTTAACTTGAAAAGTTTTACGTTGAGATGAGATTGTCTCTCCATCAGACATAGTTGTTGCAGGGCCAGCAGTAGCGCCGCTGGTGTAGTGGTATCATGCAAGATTCCCATTCTTGCGACCCGGGTTCGATTCCCGGGCGGCGCAGGAAGTTTTTTCCCCTTCAGCAATAGCATGGATTTATGAAGGGGAAGGTCATGCCTGGCCGACCTGATAAGCTGCTATGATGAAACGACCAGCCTGGTGGATGTGGGGAGAGCAGTGAATATTGTCTTTGTGGACATCAGTGAGGCTTTTGACACTGTTCCGCATTGTGTCCTCATAGACAAGATGTTAATATATGGGCTGGATGAGCAGGAATGAGTCAGATAAAAAAACTGACAGAGTGGCTGAGCCCACAGGAGGGTAATAAATGATGCAAAGGCCAGCTGGACACCCTCCCCTCTCAATTTTGGATCCAGCCCTGTTTAACATCCTAGTTAATGATATAAGTAGTGGAACAGTTTGCCCTCAGCAAGTTGGCAGATTAATGACACAAAACTGAGAAGGCTGGCTGCCATCCCTCTACTTGGCTCTGATGAGACCACACCTCAAACGCTGTGTTCAGTTTTGAGTCCCTCACTACAAGAAAGATATGGCGGCCTGGGAGTGTGTCCAGAAAAGGGCGGTGAAGCCGTTGAGGGGTCTAGACACAAGTCTTATAAGAAGCAGCTAAGGTATCTGGGATTGTTTTGTCTGGAGAAGTAGAGGCTCGGAGGAGACCTTATGGCCCTCTACACCTGGCTGAACAGAGGTTGTGGCAAGGTGGGGGTTGGTCTCTTCTTCCGCATAACTAGTGATAGGACTAGAGGGAATGGCCTCAGATTGTGCTGGCGAAGGTTCAGGCTGGATATTAGGCAAAACTTGTTAGAAAGAGTGGTGAAGCACTGGAACAGGCTGCCCAGGGAGGTGTTTGAGTTTCTGTTCCTGGAGATGTTCAAGAATCATTTAGATGTGGTACTAAGTGACATGATTTAGTGGGGAAACATTGGTGGTAGGTAGACAGTTTGACTACGTGATCTTGGAGATCTTTTCCAACCTTGGTGATTCTATGATTCTGAGTATCTTATGAATGACTCCGTAGTGTCTAGTATAACCTAGAAATATGTTATTATACATGATTATTAATAACATATTCTGGAATGATGTTAAATTTGTGTTGAAGACGCTGCCTTGAGTTCTCTATATTAGCACAGAGAACTTAGTAAGATTCAGTAAGACAAGGAGAATGAGTTGTGAAGATTGTCATTTTACAGTATTGTGTGCTATTTACTTGACCATTTCAGAAAAGATCAAGATTAGATCCTTGTCAAAAGTCCCACGTTCTTATCTTAGAGGAAAGAAATTTGTGTGAATATGTGAATGTGTTAGGACGGTTTTTATAAATTATTCCTGCTTGTCTATTTTAAGTACGTTTCTTACTTCTGAACATGTTGAACTGCATCTAGACTCTATAGTTTACTTCCATTACTCATTTTTGAATTGAAGGAAAAAATATTTTTTAATTCCATTTACAATGTTTAGTTATGTTATTTAAAAAAATTAAAGATTACAGCCTTTGAGTGCAGAAAACAGATTTTACTGCCAACCAAGCCGATTACTTCAGCTTATATTTAATCTGCAGAAATGTTGTGACGCTTTACGGTAGAATATTTGTAAGTAAAACAGCATAATTATTGACTGAAGTAATTGTTCTTGATTACAAAACCTTCTTGATACCTTCTTAATGTGTTGTGCTTTTTTACTTTCTATAGGCAGCACTCAATTTTTCTAAATACTGCGAACCAGTGGTCAGAAGAGAAGGTAAGCTTCTGTCCTTAATTTGAGCATGAGAGTGCCTGTGTCTTCCTGTTGACTTTCTGGAAGACTGTTTTGATCCTCATTTTGTTAATTTGTCTGGTTACAGCAGTATCACTTAGACCAGTTCCACCCAGTAGGTAACATTTGCAGTAGAAACAGATAAAGGTTTCTGGTAGTGATGTTTTAAGGAAATGAGAGGGAAACACTTTGAAAACTGACTACTCCCCTGTAAAACCTTCTCCTCTCTCAAGCAGCAGTACTTCTACGAAGCAGTGACAGAAATCATTTCTCTATCAAGACTCAGGAGAAAATAAAAGCAGAGGTTCTGTCAAACTGTCCCAGAGTTTATCAGAATAACCACAGAGAAACAGCCTTGCATTGTAGTATGTGTATGCAAATACATAACTTTAAGGCAGCATTTAGAGTCGGGGTGTTAGGCTGGTTGTGTCCTGCCTGTGACTGTTCAGATGCTGTATATGTGGTTTGTGTTCCATGAGTTAAACATTTAACAGAGTTTATTTTGGCTTGGTGCAGCAAAAGAACGTGACACTCGTAAACTCTGGAAAAATATTGAACCTCATTTGAAGAAGGCAATGCAGACAGTTTACCTGCGAGAAATATCCAGGTAACTTTCTTTGATTTTTTTTTTTCTGTTTTTATATTTAACAAGCTTTCTTCATAAATATTTTCTTTGTCTCAATTAACTTTCATGAGCAGTGGGTTTTTTTTTTTGCTACATAAAATCTTTGCTCTTTAACCTGCATTTCTATCTTGTCATATAATGTTAAAAGTAAGATACCTTAGGATAAATCTTTTAAACAAATTGGTGCATGTAGCATATGAAGTATATAGTAAGTAAACCAGCAGAAACAGTTTGTGGTTTGAATTTCTCTGGTGGTCATGCATATCAGTGTTGTCATGAGTGGAGCTGTCAAGCATGGGAATCCATCACCAGAATATACAGACACAATTACTGTTGCAGGTTTTGAACATCAGTGTTCCTTGGCTTTGTTTACTCATTAGGCTTATATCTTTGCTGTGCTTTCTGACTTGTTTTTTTTATCCAAGGGCAAAATGTTCCTTATATACAATTATTGTTTTTGACAGCATTAGAAGTTGCCATTCTGCTCATGCACTGAACTTAGGTTGGTATAGTTTGAGATTCCTTTTTTGGGGCTGCTAGAGAAAGGACCCTACTGTTGCTTTGTAATGATAGCTATTGGCTCAGGCTTAATGTCTTCTCTATCCTTCAGGTTTGTGATTCTGATGTTATACCCATGAAAGTAGAGATAATTAATTATGCTTGATTTCTTTATACTGATACATAATGATTTCTTCTTCAGTGAATGTCAATGAGGCCATATAGTATTCTGGTAACAGAACCTGGGTGAGCAGAAGTCTTGGCTAAATGTCTAGGAAAAGTGATCGTTCCTTCAAAAAGAGAATAGGTTTTCCTCTGTATGAGCTAGACTTAGCTGTACAGTGAGGCATTAATTACTTCGTTTGCCTCAAATCTGTGTTCATGCTCAGTTTTGATCTTTGTTACAGTCCACTTGCAATCTTCTTAATTTTTTATATTCTCTAATTGTCTTTTCTAATTAGTATGCAATATAACATGTTGATGTAAAATAGCTTATGAATAGTTCCCAAATAACTGTTTTTCCCTCTTTACTATTTTCTTTGATTATAAATTTGAATTTTTTTTTAAATTATAAATTTCAACTCTTTACATAATCTAGGATTTACTTCTGCATATCTATAAGCACTTGAATTAAAATAACCATATTAATTTTTCTGGACACAGAACTGTAATTACTCCTGAGTTTTCTTCTGATTTTAAGTTATGGCAGTAGAATTTTGTTATATGCTGCTGTGCTGCCTGAACCAAGATGAAAACGAAACTTTTTTTCTACCTTTGAGGTAGGCAATGTATGAAATATTGGGTTAATAATTTGGTTGGACGTTCATTATGATTTGAGTATTACATCAGCTCTCATTAAGCTATTTTAGTAAGTTTTAATGGCTCATGGCTGATAAACTTAATATGTGACAAGTAAATTATGGACAGGATTTCAGCTGAGGGACTGTTCATGAGGATCTTTAAGAGTGCAGTGGTACTTTAATAAAATGTTATTGTTTGTAGTATACTAAGCGATAATCTAAAATCTTGACACACTAATAATGTTGTTCCTTAGGGAAAGCTTTAAGGTGAAGATTTCTATTAAGCGAGACACTAAGCTACTTGCAGACATTCCTTTTCACTGTCAAAATGTTCATCTTTTTTTGACAGACTTCAAAATTCCAATATGGAATAATGATAGTGTTGTTCTCATTAGGATAAATGCAGTTAAGCAAAATAATAATAAAAAATCAAAACTGTCAGTATTCTTCCTTCATTCAGCTTTGCTTTGTTTTAAAACTTAAAATGCTGTAGTAATTGGATGGAAAGGAATAGATATTTTATAATTAGCTTGTGCTCAGTTCTATGTTTATACCTTCATGTAACATTTTCTGTATTTTTCATTATTGAAACTTATACTGAAAATAGTAAGACTTGGTATTCTTAATTATTCTTTTACTGTAGCCTCGCTAGAGTCATATAATTAAATTACATACATGTTTATTTTTCACTAAAAGTGGATTTTACATGGGAATAACAAATATTACTTTACATACTTGCATTTTCTGTCTTTTAGCTCACAGTGGGAGCGATTACAGTGTGAAGAAGGAGAACCTGGGCAGATAAAAGGTACCAAATACAGTAATTCTGCAGAAGCTTGTATTGTAAAATGTATACTCTTCTGATTGATTTGGTCACTGTTACCTGATAAAGCATAACTTGAATTATTATGGACAAGGATACCTAGTGTTCAGTTGCAGTTCAGGGAAGTTATGTTTTCTTTGAGAAGGCTTTCTATAGAGGACTTACCTATCTATTCCCCTTCCATATATCCTAGGAGTAATTTTTCCTAAGGTGCTATTTAGTGTAAAAGTTAATTTCATTAATTCAGTATTTCTCCATCTAACAATGGATGAGGAAAGGGCTGACCCCTCTCCTGACTGTAAACCTATGCATGCCAACTGGCAGAAGTGTCTGTGAAGTCAGTATTATACCTGGTGCACTGTATTGGTTTACCGCATTCCCAAGCAAAACAGGTGTCCTGTGACCATCAAATGCTGTTTACCAACAGCTTAATGTAATATAACATGTTTAAAAATATTAAATTTCACTGTAGATGTTATTAAGGAAATAGTACATGATGCAACATTGGCAGATCAGATGTAGAAACAGACACTTCTTTATTAAACAGAATTGTCTGCCTGTGATTTTTTTTTTAATTTGTTGTTCCATGTAATTAGTATGCAATACAAAACATTCTCATTTGTAAATTAAAGCTGAAACTTGCTGTAATTTTGTGACTACCTGAAAAGAAATCAGTAGCTGTCATCACACTGTGAGCTCTGATTCTCAACCTTTAAACATCTTTAATTCCTTCATCTTTATTTGCTGATGTTTGTGGATTAAGCCATAAAGGTAGTAGTACTTTAAAGAACAAGAAACAATTGAAGTAAATACCTGTAAATGAAGAAGATACAAGAGGGACCTTTTAGTTGTCTCCTTACTTTGACAACTCATGAATTAAGGTGGTTTGATCATTCTATGTGAGCTGTGTGAAAGAAACAACTATGGTGACAAGAATGAGGATATTTTAAAGGAAAAATTACAAAGTACATTAAAAAGAAGGAAGGAAAATATTCAGTAGACTGTACTACTTGTGCTTGTAATACATAAGACTCTTAATGAAGTATATTATGCAGCACACTAGGTCAACTGTATTAGGTTTGAAGTCTTGAGAACGTTTTCCTTTTTATAGAAAATAAAAGAGTAGCTAAAAATGGTGAGATGCTGAACTGCTGCTCAGAGATGCAGCACCGGTTCTGGTGGCATGGCAGCTCAGTTCCTTGCTGAGCTGTGTCTTCCAGAGTCTGAAATGTCTATTCATTTGTTCTGTTTGCTGGAACAGTGTCCTTGTATGAAAGTATCCCTGAATTATTTTTAGGGAGATCACACTTCAGTGGTTTTCAAATTGCTGATTTTTAAATACAGCTTCTGTGAAAAGTCTGTTAGGAGTTCAGGATTTTGTTTAGCTTCAGGCCGCCATTCCTTGCCCTTCCATGACTTTATATCTGTGGTAACAGCTTTCTCAAAAGAAGCCATACTCATTCATTTACAGGAGTACAACTGGAGAGAAGGAAATATAGACTACGGTATTGAAACAGTAGAATACAAACCACTGTAATTTGAATTCTGTGGAGGTTTGTACATAACTGAAATCTGCTCTCAATTGTTTCTTTTACAGGACTTTCTGCGCATGCACATGTGGAACTTCCTTACTACTCCAAATTTCTTCTAATTGCAGCTTACCTTGCCTCCTACAATCCTGTTAGGACAGATAAGAGATTCTTTCTTAAGGTAAAGGTTTTTTTTTTTTTCCTTGTACAGGAATCCAATATTAAACAATAATGATTGTCCTGGTTTAAAACTCTTTGACTGTTGAATTTTCTTTGTGTGTGTAGTATATTTATCAACACATGCATGTGTACATGAATTTATGGTATTCGTGGCAGATAAGGGTGAGCAACTGAAGAAAAAAGAACAAGAAAAGACTTTAAGAATATGCTTTTCTTCCCCAAGAAAAATTGCGAATGCATGTTTTGAAGTTTACTGCAGTTCCTAGTGAATAATATGCTATTATGTTATTAGTTTAAATGAGTTTCATGTTTCTGGTACTGAAGATTTTTCACCTTTCAGTCTAGTCCTTCAAAAGGGTGGAGGAGGTATACTTATAGTAGGTGCTGGTTGGCAAATTTTCTTTATGGGGATCTTTTGTTCTTTTTACTTGACCAAAGCAATTTCATAGTAAGTGCTTTATTTTCTAAACAAATGTTATTGGCCAGATTTTTCTTTGTTAGTCCTGGAACCCAAACAAGAAAGCCTACAAGAATCAAGTCAAGCAAGTCACGTTGCCTAAAGTGTTACATCTTTCTTGCTCGTATTCACTGAACAACCTTCTCAATTTAATTTTTTCCTGTATCATTTTTTTATCATCTCTGAAGTTGATTTCCACTCTTGCATAAGAATCATACTAAACTTTCTCACAGTAAATGCAATGTGAACTTCTAAGGTTTTTGAAGCCAGGACAGTGCAGGCATTTCAATCAGTGATATTAAATATTTTCCCCAAGAATTGGGTGAAATAGGAGTAGCTACTGTTTTTGCTGGAAATATCATCAGATAGCAATTAGCAATTCGTCAAGTGCTGGGGTAAAATTCAGAAACAGGTGCATCTCAAAGCCCAACAAATAACTTGAAGGCTTACCCAAAAGTGTTGTGTGTCCTTCAGTCATACTGACAGTGAAAACAGAATATGATTTTGTCAGGGTTGTAGTGAGATTGCAAGTAGGTCACAGAAAAATATCTTTGTGAGTAGTTAACTAATGACTGCCAGAAAGCAAAAGGGATGCAAACAAAAGAATGGGCATTGAGGTGCTAATCTGCGCCACTACTATATGTGCTAGGCTATATATAGTTGTGATCTGTGGGAGACTGGAGTACTAAGAGCCTGATAAGACAGGGAACTAGTAATGGGCAGTTGTGCTGTCAATTATGTGAAAATGTAAATGCTGTGTACAGATTAAATGAAAAACTAAGTTACTTCTAAAATATTCTTAAAGAAGAATAATCTGTATGAATTATTCATGATATCAGTTTGAACAACACTAAAAACTAACTGAAACTCAGCTCTGAGATTCATGTTTTGTACTCACACAGAAACAGGGTACCTGCTCAGTTGCTTTGGAACACCGCTGAATAACTGAAATACACCATATGGAGATCACAGCATAGCATTTAAAATGCATAAAATGTATGTTGTGATCCATCACTGTTATGCCATGTAACCTCAGGTTTGATCACAGTCCCCTCCAACATTCTCTGTTATCAGAGCAGTTCTCTTTTCAGAGACACGGTAAAAAGATTACTCTGCTGTCTGTAAGTATGTGTAGTATGTATTAACTGAATGAACTGCATTTTTTTTCAGTCTGACAAATTATTTATAGAAAACTCAGTACAATATCAAGCTCTTCAAAAGTCAGTAAAAAATGCCACAGTTGCTGAGGTCTTGATGTGGCCAAGTATTGAGCTGTGTAAGTGCTAAGTGTAAGATCTTAATCATTAAAATGAACAAAAGATTCCTTTATTGGAGATACTTTTTTGCCACATTCATTGAGCGTGCTAAGGAGATATACTTACTAATGCTTCTCAAGGTAGTGGAAACAAATCTCAGGTGATATTTTGAGGAATAGCACTGAAATATGTGGAAGAATATTATAATGGTACCTCTCTGGTAATTTTGCATCATTCATCCATGCCATCCTTCATTTCTTTCTTTCTTTCTCTTAATATATTTTTTAACCTATTTATTTGTAGCATCTTCTTTACTACATCTGTGTCCTTATTTTGCCCTCCTGTTTAAATCAAGAACCCTTCATATTATTTTAGGACTGTCTTCTTTCTTAAGGAGGCTCCTTTTTAAATTGCTTTTGTTTGTTTGTTTTCCTTCTGTGTTTCTGTTTGTCCTTTTCCTCCTTCATCTTGAACTGACTCAATATTGTATAGATTTACTTCCCATTTGTCATTTTGCTAACTTGCAGTCCATCTGAATTCTAAAATGGAGGAAATGAAAAGTGAAAATTCAGATGGATATATTTTTAAAAATCAAGGAGCCATCATTTAAACTTCTCTGGAATGAAAAAGAAGTGAAAAATCTTTCTTTTCGTGGTATGATTGAGGGTTGGAGGAAGGAGGTAGCAATGAACAATATTAAAAACAAATTTTTACTTGTTCCTACCAGTTCTGGGTTAGATCAGAAAATATAAATCACATGTTCCATCAAAAAATATTAGAGCGTTGTTTTGTACCACTTGGGACATGATGAAGCAAGAGCTAAGGCAAGCGTGATTTTAGGACTTCTAGTAAGAATTACTGAGCAGCATCAGAGACATATACCAGAGGTGTAATAAAGAAGCAGAACCGTACTAGCATACTACCAGACATAGTGCATGATTCTTTTTGATTCATTTAATTCTGTTGCTACAATAAGAGCAGAAAATAATTTGCATATCGTATTTGCTCTTGTCTGTTGTTTTACAGCATCATGGGAAAATTAAGAAGACCAACTTTATGAAGAAACATGAGAAGGTATCTGTTTTATCTTTCAAAGCTGAGCTTGGGAGCAGAGATTTTCTTATTACTGTACTACTCATTTCATACTTTGTTTTACCTTGTATTCTTTACTGTAGAAACAAGCATTACTCAAATTAAGTTATTGGTGCATTTATTTTATGTTATATACATTTCTGTATGATGCACACATTTTTATTTCTTGAGAATTTACTGTACCATAAATAAATTTGTCCTCCATGTCTTTTGTATAGCTAAATGTGCTCAATAAAGCTATTTAAAGGTCATCACAGAATGGCTTGGGTTGGAAGAGACCTTAAAGGTCATCTAGTTCCAACCTCCGTGCCATGAGCAGAGTTGACACACCCATCTCAGGATGCCTAGGGTCTCATCCAACCTGGCTTTGAATGCATTTGGGGATACCATCCTCTGGGCAAAAACTCTTCTCATTTAAAGCCATCACTATCAGACCATGCAAAAAAAAATTGTCTCCTTCCAGCTTATAAGCTCCCCTCAATTACTGGAAGGCCTCAATGTGGTCTCCCTGGAGCATTCTCCAAGCTAAACAAGCCCAGCTCCCTTGGCTTTTCTTTGTAGGAGTGGTGCTCCAGCCCTCCGAGCAACTTTGTGGTCCTCTTCTGGACCCCCTCCAACAGCTCCACATCCTTCTTTTGCTGAGGGTCCCAGGCCTGGATGCAGTACTTCAGACGTAGCCTCAAGAGGACCGAGCAGAGGGGAATATTCCCTCCCTGCTGGCCACCCCTCTGTCGATGCAGCCCAGAATATGGTTGGCCTTTCAGGCTGCAGGCATACACTGCTGGCTCATGTCCAGCTTTTTGTCTGCCAATATCCCCTAGTCCATCTCTGCAGGACTTGTCTGAATGAGTTCTTCTTTCTTTCTGTACACATATCTGGGATTGCCCAGACCCTGGTGCAACACCTTGCACTTGGCCTTGTTGAACCTCATTAGATTCTTGTGTGCCCACTTTTCAAGCTTTTCCAGGTCCCTCTGGATGGCATCCCTTCCTTTTGTTATGTCAGCTGTACCACTCAGCTTGGTGTCATCAGCAAACTTGCTGAGGGTACGCTCAGTCCTACTGTATGTCATGAATAAAGATAGCATGTATAGAGGAGCCAGGTTTCAGAATTTGTATCAAGCCTATTAAAGTAACAAATGATTTTGAAAATCAAATCGCTTTAATTCCTAGTTATGTTAAAAAATATAAGGGCTTAAATTTGTGTGTTGAAGCTTGGGAGCCTTGCACTCTGGTCTGTTGTTTATGTAGGAAGAATCAAATGACTGAAAAAAAAAATATTCCATCGAACTATTAACTAACAGTTATATGTACCATTGTTACATGTATTAACTAATGGTTCTAAGTATCTAAACATAACTGATTTCAGTGAAACTGCACCAGTTTTTACTGACAAACACTTGATGTACTAGGAAAGCAAGTACCTGTATGTGTATTTGTAGATGTAACGTGAAAGGAAAAATCAAACTTTAACATTTGTAACCTGTTGAGTTGCTTTTGGATGAATTCTAGAATCAGGAGCAGTGCAGATAGCACTAAATCCATGCAGAAATCATCATTATATCCTTCCTTCTCTGTGCTACATGTAGTGTGGGTGAAAAATTTAATTTGATTTCTTTAGCTTAATAGCCCTTCCTTCTGAACCTGCCTGTAACTTCTTCCCTAATTTTTCTTTTGGCCCTGTGGGGGACTAGAGTCCTTGGGTATCCTATTTCTGTAGTGGTGCAGATTATACTTGTGAAAATTAGATTTTAATTTTACTTCAGCCATCTATTGCACCTGTATGTAGAATTCTTAAGTCTTTGAATACTTGTGTTCTGTACATGTAGATGTCCTGTGCGTCTTCTCTCTGGCACGTGGACTCCAGAGATATTTCAGAGCATTTAATTGTTTTAAGGATTGTTATCTTCTTGAAATACATCTACATCTTAAATAGTTGATAAATCATTTTCAGGTGACCGAGAGGAGAAATAATAGCTGTGTCTTAGGCCAGGATGTTCTTCCTGAAGCCTCTGCAGGTGCGGTGTTTTGTTTTATTCTTACAGCAATAGGATTTTCAGCCTTAGTGATGAGATGGAAACAAGTAGGGAGATGAGAACAGCTAGGAATGTGAAATAAAGGAGAAAATAAGAGATTGGATGACAGAATATAGAGGTCACGATCACCTTAAGTGTACTGTAGAGCTTGTTCTTCTGCTTAATTGTTAAATGTCCTTGTATCTGAATTTATGTCTTAGTGCTCAGAAGTGCTTCCCTTAATGATGAATTTTGTTCACTTTGTTCCTGTTCCTGCGGCATCAGACTCCACAGACACAGTCTCTGCCCTGCAGTCTGGTTGCATTTTCGTGGAAACTAAATACTACTAAGTAGGAACAAAAACAGAACAGAAAGAGGTATTGAGGAAAGAAAAGTAAATGAGGGTAACTGACAAGATCCATATAGTTGCATAAACGAAATTAATGGTCCAGAAGTTTAAGATTTTAGTTACTTTTTTCTTTTTAATCTTTAATTCTAGTTTTGTTGGTTATCCATTTAGCCTATTGCCGAAGCATTGAGCTGTTGTTCAGAAAGCGTGATTAGATGTGTGCATTCAAATAAGCTTGCTTTGTTGCCCACCTGTAAGTTTCATTATCAGAACAGCCCAGATTTTCAGATGACCTCATTCTTGTACCTTTGTTGTATTAAAAATTACTGTTAATTTGAAGAGAATTAAAACTTTCTAACCCTGTAAATCAAATATACTGAAGATATCTGCTGCATTGCATTAAACTGATTGCATGCAAGAAACTGAAATAAGTCATGAGGAATGATTAGTAGGACAGAACTTTGTAGCATTTCAAGAGGTCCTTTGCTTCTACAAGAGCTCTGGTTTTCTTTGTAGTTGACAGGTAAAAGGGCCCTTTCACTCCTAACTGCTTGTAAGCCAGAGTCTGGTTTTGAATTTTTTTCAGGCACTGTACCTGTGATAGTGAAGAAAAGGACTGCAGGTCCCACGGGGATCTTCCAGACCAGCATTTCTGTTACTGCCCTCTAACTTTTATTAATATTGCACGGGGATGCAGTGACCTAGATGTAACCTTGTATATTTGCTTTTACAGTGTAGGAACTGGAAGTATAGGAATAAAGGATTACATATGCAGTGTTACAAGTAGGGGCTCATTTTCTTGTGTTTTTCACATCGATTGTGTGTGCTTACATACTTTTGCTTAGAAAAACTAGTCTAACATCATATTTAGAGTTTGCATTCACATAAATCCAGGTGGGTGCTGCATCTAAAGTAGTCTCTTATAGACAGTGCACAGCCGGTTGATGTGGGCATTAGAGTGCAGAGTAAGATTCATCTCATGC
Source organism: Aquila spilogaster (assembly GCA_024606505.1). NCBI lineage: Eukaryota > Metazoa > Chordata > Aves > Accipitriformes > Accipitridae > Aquila > Aquila spilogaster. Next base: position 24,420 of record JANHGO010002052.1, read on the forward strand.
TAAAGTAGGTTCTATGTTGAATTGGATGAATTGCACCATAAACTATATTGATTAGATTTCTACTGGCTATAATGGGAGCTTAGGAAACTAGTTTGGCTGTACATATCCACTTGGCAGGAAGCTAACATTAGGTGAAATAAATCCTGCCTTAAATGTTTAGGTACAGCCAGGCTTAAAATCTGGGGGCATTGCTTTCTAATTAGAAAAAGTAAATCTTTTGGTTTCCCTGTGAAGGGAAAAAATTGCCTGTATTTACCTTGTTGCAGATAACAGTGGAATTTGTTGGGTTTCGTGTGATTGATCTGGAGCAATGTTTTTCCAGTTTAGTGGCAAGTGAGAGATTTTTCCTTTTGCAGGAGTATGCTTCTACAGATACCAGTCAGTCAGAAGATCAGATGTATTGGTGGTTGTTGGATTTTGTTGGAGAAGGATTTGTCTACCTTGACTTTAACCTAGGATTTTTTTTTTATTGGAATTTCTAGCATACACCCTATGATACTTCAATTGTATAACAGTGAGGGAAATTTAAAAATACTTTGTGCTCAGAACAGTGAGATATATAGTTCCATCTTTTAGCATACGATAAAAAAAAGTTGAAAATTCAGCCAATTGAGCTTAAGGTTCACCTTTTTGTACAGGTAATTTAGTTTGGGTTAAACATTTACTTTTTAAGGAATGCTTTTGATCCTCATTCTTGTTCCTGAAATTTTGGTATGTGAATATAAGGTTTGGAGTTGTGGAGCTGTGAAAGGCTTAGGTCATTTAAATGCTGGAAACCGCACAAACACACACAGTGACAACTGGGGAAGAGTTTCTTTTTAACCACTAAGCAAGGGCATGTAGATTTGTTTCGGTAGCTCTGAAAATTCATGAATATTTTTTCTGAATGTGGAAGATATCTTTCTTTACGAAATGGTATGAGGGTTCCCTTGGGTTTTTGCAAGCACTATTTTATGCAGTATTTTGCCTCAGCTCATTCCAGATCTTCATAAATCTCATTCTTCAATATCTTCTGTTTGGAAGAATTTCTGAACTGTTCCTACTCTTACGGGAATTTATTTCTGCCAGAGAATTCCAGTAAAGTGTAACTTGTAGAAGAAGCATTTCATTCTCTTTAACTCTCCTGGCTTTTCCAGAAGAAAGCATCTCTCAAATTTGAAAATTCAAATCTGCTAAAGCAGAGAGATGATAATGCAAAGAAAATAGACTTGTGAAGTAACTGTATATTAAATGCAACGTCAAGAATTACTGTATGCTGATTGTGCTTACTAGCTACTTGGAGTGTACACATTTTAATAGTTATTGTATGTTTGTTGACTTCTTTTGGTTGATACTGGAGAACATGCTTCACAGAACTGCTGTGTTTAGAAGCAGAAGGTTAGGGAATAGTACAGTTTGTATCTTCCACCATATCTGCATTCTGACTGAGGGTGCTGTGCTGGAGTGAATTGGGCTTATCTGTATGTATGGTTTTAGTACAGTTTTGGATACATATTTCTGATATTACTGCTTTCTTTGTTAGCTAAGAGATAGCTTTAGGGACACCTCCTGGATTTTAGAAGGCAAAACATGTATTGGAAGAGTTCTTTCGTTCAGCTGAAGAAATGAATTTTCTAAAAGCACCACAGAGGTGCTGTTGGTATATTTGAGTGATGTTCTTTTCCATAAGCATTTTTAAACAAACTGTCTTCTGAAATTCCTCTTTAATCTTGGCTGCTTTGCTAGTAAGAATAAATCAACGCACACTACAAAAAAAGGAAGTTGAATGTCAAAGTTGAGAGAGTGAAATACACGCTTAAAAGGAAATAAGTATTTTCCTTATAAGAACTCTTAACAATCTGGGTCGTGAATATATCTCTGTATTCCTGACAGTACTGCATGCATAGAGGAGAGTTTCATATTATCTAGTTCTGTGCTCTATAAACTGTACTTCTCCTTTTTGTAAAATGGCCTACTTTAAAAATACTTAAGAAAAAACTTCATGTTCAGTGTTGCAAATCTTCAACTTCAGGAGCTTATTTCTGTGTTTCCTTTTGAATTTGCTGTTACTACATGCAATAGTCTGCAATGCTTAAAATGTCTATCAGTTTGTCTGGTCTTAGGAGTAAAGGAGATAGCTTTGGGCTCAGCCAGCTGAACTCCTTAATTTAGGTAGCTGAAGTCCTGGGAAATGGATACCTGCTGGGCCCTCACACTTAGCAGTCTTCAGGCAACATCCTGAACTCTGTCCAGTTCTGCCCCATCTCCAGTACAGGATGTATCAGTGAGTTGGTCAAGTTCATCCTCATGGTAGTTATGGGCTTGAGCACTTGCCCTGTGAGGGGAGGCTGAGGGAAGGCTTGTCCTGTACCTGAGTGAGAAACACTGGGCGTAAGCTGAAACAAGATGTTCGTACCAGCTATAAGGGAAAGACTTTTCCCTCTGATGACAGTCAGGAAGTGTCACTGGTTTCCTGGAGAGGCAGAGTGCACTCTGTATCCGCTGAGGTTTACAAGACTGGGCTGATGTAGGCCTGATTAACCTGTCTGGCCTCCCAGCTGACCCTGCTCTGAGCAGGAGGGGTTTGAATTGAGACCTCCTGAAGCCCCATCTGTCTGCGTGCTGATGAGATTCCCACAAACCTTTTCTTCTCAAGGTTAAGCAGTTCAGCTCTCAGCATCCTCATATGACAGGTGCTTTGTGGTCTGTACATAAATTTAGATGCATTTGAGTACAGTAGCCAGCAAAGCTCTTGTGTTGTTCAGGGGGAATCTACTCAGGCTGCTTAGAGTGATTTACCAGTCATTACCTGGGCATCTACAGGAGGGTCCCTCTGGCTCCGTCAACTGGATCTCTAGTGAGTGCAATGGGAGTGCAGACAAAATTAGGTCTTCAAATTAGCAAAGTGAATCCTATTATACTTTGCTATGTACAGAGTAAAGCAGTTTAGAAACTTATGAGAAACAATGAATGGATGGAGAATTTGAATCTGTTAATGCTTAGCAACAAATTAATACAGCAGTTAGTATCAGTCTGCTTCAGTTTCTTAAAATTTAGATGCTTATGAAGGATAGGAAAGGTATATATTCAAATACCTTTCTTACAAGCAAGTGTATTATCTACTGTTTTTTGAATATGAGGTCATAGTTTTATCATTGTGACTAATCTGTGAAAGTGGCTTAGTTAGTTACATTTATGAATTCAGTATCTGTGATGAGCTTTCATCCTCATGCATGTATCCAGTGATATTTGGTTGTTGGTGGTGAAGAACTCATCAGAGCTATTTTGTGTGTTCTAGCAATTATGTGAAAATCAGTAGGTCTGTACGTTGGGTCTGCTTTATATTTCTACATGGCTTGCTATTGTGCTTTGCCAGAAGTTTGGTGATAGACTGAATTCAAAAAGTCAGTTCTCTGAGACTCTAGCAGCACTGAAGCTTTAGTCACATCATATAAAAGTGAATGAATCTTGTTGAATTCTGTGAGCAAGGGGGTTGGATTGGATAACCTCCAGACACCTCCGAAAATGCCTTCCAGCCTCAACTATTTTGTGATTCTGTAGTTTAATATAAATGAAGTGAAATTCAAGAATCTATTTATGCTGTATTTTCCTAGCACTGCTGCCTTGTCTGTTTGTATAGATTAAAAGTAGCACCACATGGGAAGCAGAGAAAAAGGGAAAACTAAGTTTTAAATCTTTTATGCTGTTTTTTTTCTTTCACACAGATTTTGAATGACTAGAATAACTTAGAGCATAGTGAAACCTATCTACAGGAATATGTGGTTGATCCCCTCTGCATTTACTTGGTCACTAACACTTTTCAAAACAGACTTTAAAATGAGTGAATATTTGTGCTAAATTCTACCTTCTGGCAGCAGAATGTCCCTGCCTGTTCCTGTAATTATCAATAAACATTAGAGAGTCTTTTGCTCTAGCTGTACTATTTGTATGTGAAGTTACTATACTGTCAGCCTTAACTCTTATCATGTTGACAGGAACAAGATTTCCTTATATCTCTTCAAATACTTGCCTTCATCATTGATTGACACCAATTCTGAATCCATAAAGTTTAAATCTGGGAACATTGTTGATTTCTAGATAAGTTCTTAATTTTAGAAGAGCTTAAATAGCTGAAGTCTTCTGGCAATTGTTTTAGAGCAGAATGTTACCTGTTATTTCAGTATAGTATTCAGAAGAGTCAGTGTATTTCCTGAACCTACAGCAAGTTTTTACTCCACTGAAGGCCTCACGTGAAACATAGGGCAAGCAATTACAGTGCCCTTGTGCCCACATATTACTTTTCTTTATTGAAGGGACTGAAGTAAATACTATGACTCAAACCCATGAAAATGTGATCAGACTTAATAGTGGAAAATCAGGTGATCTCTGTTAAACTATATAAGATCTACTCTGTTGTTTTACTATAGTCATGTTCTAGACTGTAAGGCTGCCTATCAGGGTGGCTTAATACGGCATTTAAGATGAGGAACTCCTGTTCTGAAACATCTGATGTTTTTTTTCTACAGTCATTTAATCGATACTTTTCAATTTGTTTTTGACAAAAATATGATGAGAATTAGAGGTAAAACACCTCATGCTATTGTGTGTGATGTAAAATTAATGTAATGTGGCCTATTTTGTTTTCCTAGTATTAGAATTTCTAATTTCCAGCTGGCTTTTTATGTAACTGCTGTCAAAACAGAGAAACTACTGTCACATCTAAGAGAGAAAAAGATTAGCTAAAATGAGTCAAAGGAGACATGGTCATACTTTAGCAGAATCTCCTCTTTATAAACCTTTTCTAAAGTAGTAAAACATTTGTTTTCTGTAGGGAAAATGCACAAAAACATACTTAAAACATTTCTTGCAGATTTTTAAAAACTACTGTTATGTGCAGTACTTTTCAGGTAATTGTGGATTACAGGCTGCAGACTGTAGAACAAATCTGAACATTTTCATTTTTCACTAGCTAAAAAACTGTTAGCTTTTAAGAAGTCTAACATGTCTTCCCATTGATAAACTGAAGAAAACTATTTGTACCTTGTCATAAAATCTGGTCTTTTCTCTTTAATCCATAGATTGGAAAAGGTAATTTAATAGGACAAGTAAATCTATAAATCCGATGATGGGAAACTTGGCATCAGATCCTCTGTTATAGCTCAAATTGTTCCTATTTCTTGTGCAGTTTGAACTCTTTCCATCTTAACTGGAGCTGTATGTCTGTTTTTTTATATTGACTGGAGTGCATGTATTCAGTGTTTTCCATTATATATATATATATACTGTGAATGATTATGCCTCTCTAGAGACTGAAAATTACAAGAATAACATCTTGTGGTACTTTGAGAAAAATCTACTGGATTAAAAACTCTTGTTTGTTTTGCAGACCAGCAATCACCTCCTTGGACCAAAGCCATTTCCTCTGGACAGATTGTTAGCAATATTATATAGTATTGTGGACAACAGAGTTGCTCCAACTGCAAATATATTCTCCCAGGTGAGTATATATGTACTTGCTTTTATTTCCTTTATATTGTGTGTGGAATTTTTGAAAAGGTTTCACACTGGTATGCGTGTGTTTTTTTTTTTTTGTGTTGATTCTTTTTTAAGTCACTATTTTAATGAAATATAATGAAAAAATGAGCACATTATTAATTTAAGTTGAAGTCTCAGGGTAGTATTGATCTGTATTAGTAGCTGTGAATACAGACTTTTATCTGTGTAATGATCTGAAACTTTATAATAGCTACAATTTTTCTCAATCATGGAATGTTAACTGTGTTGATTAGTTTGTTGGATTCTCACTGAAGTCAGTTATCCTTCTTGCATTTCGGTTTAAGTGTATAAATGTTCTCTATCCTATGGACAGAATTAGTCACTGATAGTGTTACAGAAGTTGTAGTAGTCAAGAAAGAGCAGAGGGAGGAGTAAGGTCTTTGAAGATGAAAAGTATCTGCTGTGGTGTATATATGTCATAGTGATGATGTTTTTCACTTGGACCAACTTCAACTGTTTTGCAGAGGAGAGTCAGTTTCCCGTTTCACTAGATGGCAGCATAACTATAGCATTGAGTGAAATGCAGTAAATGTAGGATTCTTTCTATTCTCTCTAAAGGTCCGGGTTTATCAATTGGAAATATCTGTTCTGTATAAATAATTTCCTCATGTCAGCTTGATTCTTAGAGCTTTCATGTCCACCTTAGAAGATCTCCCTTTCCACTGCTTTCTTGCTTTCCAGATGTGGTTGACTTTTACTTAGAAATATTTTCTACGTTTACTTGATGTTTGTTTCTATGCAGAGTTCTAGGAAATACACGTGAGATCTGCTGCTGTTTTAATTATCACTGTTCAGCATTCACACATGATTTTTGCCAACTTAAACATCTCTCATATTTACAGAATAATCCACCACAAATAATACACATTTCAAAATCAAGAAATGCAAGACCTAGAGAATTATAGTACTTTATTTAATCAGTGGTATGTATATTTGTTAATAATGGTAGGGGCCTAGGTGCTTTACAGATGGAGTAAACAGCTACATCTTCATGTAAAATTTTCTCTCAAAGTCCTTTAGTTAAAGGTTATTGTAGGATCTGAGGCACGTGACCTTATTAGACATCAACCTCAAACATTTACTTTTCTGTATTTAGATCAGTGAATTTCAGTTTGCAGTCTGCACCTCCCAGGGGAGGTCAATGCTTTACCTTTTTTGAGGCATTCAGGAGGAGACTGAAAAAAAAAACAACACCCAAACTACTTATAGAATCATAGAATCCTTAGAGTTAGAAGGGACTTCTGAAGGCCATCTGGTTCAACTTCCCTGCAGTGAACAGGGACACCATAGCTAGATCAGGTTGCCCAGGGCCTTATTCAACCTCGCCTTGAAAGTCTCCAGGGATGGGGCATCAACCACAACACTAAGTAACTTGTTCCAGTGCCTCACCATCCTCAGTGTAAAAAATTTTATCCTTATATCTAACCTCAATCTACCCTCTTCAAGCTTGAAGCCATTTCGCCTTGTTTTATCACCACAGACCCTGCTAAAGAGTCTGTCCCCTTCTTTCCTGTAGCTTCCCTTTAGATACTGAAAGGCAGCTATCAGGTCACCTTGCAGCCTTCTCTTCTCCAGGCTGAACAGCCCCAGCTCTCTCAGCCTGT
>JANHGO010002053.1:0-31553 GCA_024606505.1 Aquila spilogaster
ACTGCTCAGCGATAACAGAAACATCTCTCTGTATTATCAACACTGTTTTCAGCACAAATCCAAAACATAGGCTCATACCAGCTACTATGAAGAAAATTAACCCTATGCCAGCCAAACCCAGCATACGGTGGCAAATTGTAAAGAGCCTGCCTAATGACCCACATTACATTGTGTTCGCATGTGCCTCCCTTTAACATTGTTAAACAAACCCCACCACTTCTCACAGTGGGAATGGGGTAAAATCCTTGCATCTACTGCAACTTTCATTTTCAGTCCTACTTTTCCACATCAAATACTAAGTGGTGTTTTTAACATCATTTAGTGCACTTGTCAGCCAGAAACAAGGGAAACAATTGACATGTCACCAGCCGACACCTTCTGTATCAGGAGAAAACATCCTGCAGTTCCCTACTAATCAGGGGACCTCAGTTTGGAAACTTTTTCATTTTCTGTAACATCTTCAGTTCCCAGGACCTGTCTACTGTTTCTAGGGTGGGTCATGAGGCTGGTAGAGGTACGTGGCATTTGTGGAAGCAGTAAATGGGGAGAGCACAAGAGATTTGTGGGTGATGAAAATAGTTTCGCATGTTGTGCCAGACTATTATGATGCTGAGGCAGACTCAGGTTCCTCAGCCAAATATTCCTTCAGTTCCTCAGAGAAACATCAACTCTTGCTTGCAATATTAGATTGAACAGAGGTCTGTTTCAACATGTTCCCAGCAAAAATTCTGGAAGGAAACCAAGTTCAACTCATATTTTAAAATGTACCGAGTGGATTGGAACCACATCTTTTTTAGTTTAATCCTAAAATACTGTCCTTATGTACAGTGTATGCTACTAATGCATAGTGAGATTGCAACAGATTTCTAGTCTGTCAAGCCTTTGATGAGCTTTCTATTTCTACTCTTTGATGTACCATCTTTTAGGTCATTAGAGGGACTTTTCAGTAGTTTCATCCTAGCAGTGCTCAAGTTTTAAAGGATGTTATGAGAAGCAGCTAACAGGTATGTGCTGCAGTCATTTCTCTACTGCAGAAAAGCTCTGGTCCTCCACCACTGATGCGGGAGCTTCATCCCTGACTTCACTGAGTGCAGGTTCAAAACCCACAGCTTTGGTATTGGCAAATGATTTATTGTTGGTTCATGGAAGAAAGAAGAATTGCCTCTAAATAATTTCCAACAAACAAGTTTGTTTATTTTGCAATGAAGCATTTTTTTAATTCTACAGCAGTACAAAATACCCTCTGATATGGGCTATCCACACTGGGGAATTAACCTTGCATGTGGTGTCATGAATCTGGGGGACATATGTTCTTTCTGAGAGTCTTCATTAGTGAAGCATTTGAGTTCAAGGCGGTGAATGCTCATCCACTTTGAATAATTGTTGTACATAAATAATATTCATTACCAGACATTCACAATTTTTCATTAATGCATTTTACTTGGTACTTCCCTAGAGGAAGCATAAAGCTGGCAGCTTCTTCCAGTACTTCACTAATGTTGTGGTATATTATATGTATTGAGTCAAGTGAAAGGATTTAAAGAAATATTAGGTAGTTACTAAATGTGGCATCTTTGTATGTACCTCAATCCAGGTAAGTGGTTGTAAATCCATGTGTATCTTTGCCATGCATTAGAAATATAATGCAATATGATGTAACAACATTTAATTGGTAATAACAGAGAAAACTGTAGTCTTCATTAAAGCAGCAGAGCTAATTCTGGTCTGATAAAGTGCACTGAACAGCCCTAAATAGGTTTTAATTAGCTGGCACCAAAGCTGCACCACCCTTAGGGAGGGTAAAATTAATGAAAACTAGCAGCAAATAGATCAATGCTATGGGATGTTATTGCCTTAGGTGAAGGTGATGAGGAAGAAAGGAGTGTCTTTTAAAGATCATTTAGAAAACAGTCTGTGTTAAAAGTCACTTTCAAAAAGCAATGATAAAATAAATCTGTGCTAATATCAGTGAAACAGTCTAGTGTCATCCAGACTGCAGACTCCATTTGTGTTTACACTACAAACAAGTCAGGCTAACCACTCAGCACTGTACGTCCGAGTAGTGCCTCTAATGGCACAGCTCCACATCCTCTCTCGGGGCTGACGGTGTGATCAGACCGCTTCTGTCCAACTGCATGTGGAGGGCATTGAGCCCCAGCAAACAGCCAGTAATACATGTGCTGATACCGCTCAAGGCACAGCTTAACTTGGTGGTTTTAGTCACTCTTCTTATAAATAACTACCGAAAAGAGCCTGCTGAGCTTTGCTGAGGAGATGTATTCTGAGCTCCTAAAATTCCCGTTAAGAGACACAATGTTCTGAAAGCCAGCTTGTTTGGTAGACAATTGACTTTCCATACACACTGTCTTAACTTTGACAACACCCATCCCATACCCAAACAATTCAGTTCAATTCAACAGCATTTTAATTGAGATTATTAGCTATACAAGCATGTCTACAGAAGGCAGGTTCACTGAGCCACATTTGCAGTCAGATGGCTGTTTCTGACGGATTTTTGTTAATATCTTGGACAATTCTGAAGAAACTAAATTGCTGTTGTGCTTCTCTTCCAGAAGTTCTTAGTTTCCTCTGTTCGTGCCAGATGGTGCTATGTGTTAGGTTGTGAGAAAGCTGTTTTATCATCTGAGGCAGAAAGATGGATCATTCTGATGGCTGACTTCTGCATCAAGATTCAAAATTTGGGGGTGTGCTCAACCTGCTATTTTACTCAGTTCTGCTCACTAATTATTTATTACTTTGGCGATATACGAGATCTATATCATATCTCTGTCATTTAGAGCTAGCAAATTATATTCATCTAAAGTTCAGATTGACACTGTTAGACAACTGCAGTCATCACAGCTTCACCTCAGCTAATATGTGGGTTTCGATGTGTCTGACTAATCTACATGAAGCTGTAGTCTAGTAAAAATGTCACTGAAATGAATAAATGAAATTACATTCTGTGAGGCTCAAGTAGTTGCAACTACTATTGTTTGGTGATATTCTCTGTGGATCGAGGTAGTAAAGATGTCAGTGGCCAGAACATCAGAGTTTTATGCCATATTTCTGGTTGTTGGCTTGAATGAAGTATTATAGTAATATAGTAATAGTGCAGTTTTCACTTTTGCACTTGCTTACATATACATATTAGTTTCCCTATCAAGGCCATTCAGAGAAAATATAAAATCTTAGGCAGTGTTAGGTAGTATTTGCAGAAAGCAGTTTTTCACTGAGAAGCTGTGGACACACTGAATCTGGCTCAGAGAGTTAGATTTTGGGACTTGGGAAGTACTTCCCATCAGTGCTTTGTATTAGCATGCTTTTTCTAAAAAGAAATAAATTCTGGAAGATGAGTAAAAGTTCATTTCATTTTGGAAGGAAAATGAACAGAGATAGGGAATATCAACATCTTTAGATTACAGAACTCTTGGAAGAAATTGATGGAAAAACTGATTCAGACTGACAGAGGAAATGTATAATGCCTGTTGAAACATTTTTAAGGACAAAAATGAAGTATAGTTTACATTTTGATATTGTCTTTATCATGACGATGTAGCATCTGCTGCTGCACCAATAAAGTCAGCATAAAGTTCTCAGCTGCCTGTGAGCACCACAGCAAACCCCAAAATATGTGTTTGATATAGTGACTGTTTTTTAAGTGCTTGATGGTGGATCTTTCTTGAACCATTGCTTGGCACTTCCATTCTTTCTTTTTATAAAGTAATTCCTTCAAAAACTGCTAATGGATTTGTCCATCTTAATTCATAGAGGGTTTAAATAGTTTCATTGTCAGCTAAGACTGCTTTATTACCTGAAAAAACAAGGGTCTGAAGCATGAAACCTTAATGAAATAAATAGATTTTTCATTATAAAACACTTAAAACCTCCACATCTATTGCTATTTGTGGTCAATCACTGGACAGCTAACAACTGTTTGGGGGTTTATATTCACTCTTCCATTTCCTGGTAAAACAGCAGTTGTTTCTGAGTGTCCTAGATTTATTCTCTGCAGCCCATTAGTAACTCCATTTATATTTCTTTATGAAGATTTTCCTAATTAAGATGAACATTTTTCTCTATTAGGCAGATGGAACTCAATAGAAGTCTGTTTTTTATTAACATGCCAGTAAATGCTGTACCAAGCACCAGGACTTTTGTTAAGAAACAGAGCTCCTAGTACATTACACTAATTACATAGTAAAGTGAAACTTTATTAAAAAATATCAATATTAGCTAATATTTTGTGATAAAACTGTGGCTGCATATAGATTGGTGTGGGCTCAGAGACCTATTGATTCTGTGGTGGTTGCTGACTTTAGCCATGGAGTTATTTCTTTTTACCTAATGATTTAAGTCAAGAAATACATAATCAGGATCTACTTTATCTTTGTGCATTTTCTTTATCTTTGTGCAGGTGTTGAATTAATCCCAAACCTATTGCTTTTAATTTATCACATCTTCTTTAAGTGCCACTGAATCTGTCTTCTGCTCCTGACAAGATGTGTGTTAAATCTTTATACAGTGTTTGGTATTTTTCTAATTACATGTGCACCTTTTCCATCGTGTCCTTTAAATATTCTGCAGCTTTTATGGTCATGAGAATATTGCTGATATCTCTCATGAGCAACACTGGGATTGCACACATAGATGAGATTCTGCTTCAACTTTTCTTGCATCCCGTGAACAAACACCTTTTGAAAGGATTATGTAAATCAATGATTCATATGTTAGCAATCCTGGTAGTGCTGTGGATCACAGTAGTTCCAGTTTTGCTGCTGGTGGTGAAGGTGGTATTTTATGGTTGCAAAGACAGAAGTCTTGGAGGGAAAAATTAGCAGGGGCATAGGTCTTGAATGAAGCTTTTGGTGTTCAAAGAAGCTTCACTGGATCATCTTCTGTAGTTCAACATTTTCGATTTTTCAGATCACAGTGTTTAAAATAGACCTTGATTTTCCTAAAGGAGCTTAGAATTTTAAAGGAACAGAACAAATGTTTTAAAAAATGAAGAAATTAATCTATTTTTTTAAACTCAACCTTGCTGCCAGCTGAAATAGTTGTCTTTAAAAACACACAGTGATTACCAGTGAAGTCGATACTTATCACCTATTGTCACCCAGAAATGCTAAGATATATTAAATAGATTAGAAAATAAATGCATTGTTGCTGTTACTTTAGTATGATATCTGTCGGTTACTATTAACTGTGGGGTTTTTAATGGAAGCTCCCTAAAGTGCACTGAGCCATATTTACAGTGTTTAGCAAAAAACAACATACTGCAATCAAACTGCATGAGATGCACTGGGAGATAGAGTTGCTGCTCAAGTGAGGATAGCAACTTTAGGAGGTAGGGAATAAAACACTACAGTGATTTGTTGCTTCAGATAGAGAAGAGTTTCTGTGCATCTGTCCACCCACTGGCTAGTAAAACTTACTGGAAAAGACTTTTATAAGAGAAGGTGTTTGAGAACTAATTTCAAATATCTCACTGAATGATGTCTAGAAAAGATTGTCTTCTCAAACCTTTGAACAAGTAGGCAACACAGCAGAAGAAAAACTGTTTGAAAGTAGAAACAGTTTAGCCTGAACTGATGTTGGAGTATTTTACCTTAAAATGTAGAAAGATTAGTAAACAAGTACTGCACTGAAAATTTGATTGGTAGGAAATCAAGCCTGCGTGAGACCTCATACACATAGATGGGAGGAAAACTGGGGGAAAATGGTGAAATTTTGTGTCTCGTTAAATTAATTTAGAACTCAGTGTTAACTAGGTGCTTGCTTATGCACATCTTCAATATGTAGTTTTACCCATATGAAAACAAAACAGATGTTCTACATTGTTTTGTTTATATGTCTGTTATCATGTATCCCATATAAAGAATTCAGGCTGCAATTTCAGAACAGTGAAACTGTACAGATATATATATATATATATATGTGTGTGTGTGCACATGGATTTATAGCACACGTCTTTGAAGGTAACTCAGGATTCACAGCCACGCTTCTCGGAGAACTTGATGTGCTATTGGGATATGCTACAACCTGCGTTTAGAAAACAATCACTGACTACATCCTATACAGTTCCTGTGATACTCAAATTCTCTGAGCTTTTAACAGGGAGGCAGCTATGCATTTAAAAAGTAACATGCACAAGAGCAGCATGTACAATTTTTCCCAGGCATTCATATCTTTAACAGGTTTTGGAAGCTATAAAAATATGGAAAAATGTAACTACAACTGTGGGGATTTATTATGAATCTTGAGGAGTGTCCTCAAATAGTTTGTCTGATGTCTTGGATATTGATCAGCATGTACCTTAGTTTAGGTGTGAAGGGGAATACTTTTTTATGCAGATGTTCAAAGATTCAGTCATTCTATTTTCAAAATTTTGTAAGCAATTCTTGTTTGTAGTAGCATTCAGTACAGTTGGGACCGCATACCAGAGACACCAGTCATCTCAGAACCTGAGCAATCCTATCCAGTACATTAGTATTCAGTAAACATGCAACTGCAATACAAGAAAAGGTTTCTAAATGCCCATATTTGTTCTTTGCAAGTTTGCTGTTACTATGCCATCCTGGTCTTTGGAGACTTCTTTTTCTTTGTTTTTATTTTTAAAAGTCAGTCATCCCAGCAAGCATATCATCTCTGCTCTAGACGTACTGGTTACAGAAAGGAGGCATGAACTCCCTCTCTAATAACATTCTCTACATGACTCATTAAAAATTCCAAAGCAGAGGATTTGCTGCAAAACTTTAAAAATTGCGGCAGATGATGTCACTAGTGTACAATAAGACACAGAGAAAGGAAAGAAAGCGATAGCAGATGAAATCCTAAGAAACAAACAGCGTGCTTTTATCTTAACAATAAAAACAAAGATAAATGTCAGAAATATGTGCTCTGTGTTCAGCTTGCTTCCATATGTTGTTTCAGAGTTTTCTTTCAAGTACATTCATTAGAGATGCTAGTGCTTGTGTCTCTGAAGAGCATCCCAAACATTTTCTGTGAGAGCATTTCTGAAAATATTGCAGATATCACTTAAGCCTCAAAATGCCTTTGTGAGGCAAGGAATATTTATCCCCTTTTTACAACTTGAATTCCCTGAGAAAAGGACACTGGGGGAAAGCAGGAGCTATTGCTGTGCAGAAATTCATGCCCATAGGGCTTTTTGAATGTTGTATGCTTACCATGAAGGCTTTTCAATCTCTTACAGTGCTAATTTGGGGTTGGAATGGTCTGGAACTGCAAAATTGAACCAATTTCTGCTGCTCTATAACCTGTTTTCAGCCAAACACGGTAATGTTCCAGCACTTCCTTCTACGTGAAATTAGCAGTAGTCTCTTGACATTTTACAATCAATCAAAATATTAGGGAAAGAAAATAATCTGAAAAGTATTTGCAAAGCATCATTCTTCTAAAAGAAGAATTTTAGTTTTAATTTTTTCAAGTATTATTTGTTTTCCTATCCTGTGTCCATCCATCTTAGCATTGTTTCCACACCTTCCTCGCGTCCATTAAGAAACGTGACTAGCGTTTGTCATGTGTGACTTTTTCTTTTATCAAGGGAGGATTGTGTCTTTGCTAGAACTTAGTGTTTGTGGTTTTTTGCTCGCTCTCTCTGTGCTGCTCTGATTTTATATTACTGATGACACTGTTGAAATATGTTTCATATTTGGAGTAGAAGAAAGCAGTGGTCCTTAACTCCTCTGGGCTTATTTCATGGTCTTAAATTGCCTTCATCTCCTCTTTCAAGAAAGCACAGTGTTCAACAGAGTTGGATTTCAGCACCACTGTACAGATCCTGCCAGGGACTCTCAGCTGCAGTGGCATCCCAGAGCCTTCTAATTCCTAGAGGTATTTTGGGTCTCGCTCATGGAGTGCCTTGCGGATATGAAACTTCATTTAACTTTATATAGGATATCCTCAGGATATCCTCAAGTTTATGTACTGCTTAGACCTGTCTAAGCACCAGTGGCTTCCTGCCAAGCTCCACTGCTTTGCTTGGTTAGGAGAAAGGCAATGAATGGATGAGTAACTAAGGCCAGTTCATTGTTTATCAGTGGGAAATAGAGTATTTCAGGCAATATTTCTGGATATGGTTTAGGATGGTCCTCAGGGATGATATATTCAGGGAAGGCCTCTTCCAGTTTCACTTCCAAGCTTTTAATTCTGGATCACTTAAAAGTTTTCCTCTGTTTTTGAAATAATAACCACTGGTTTCATATGTATTTGACCTGTTTCAGGATAGCAGTAGCAAGAGCAGCTCCGCATGTTTTCCTTAAACTTCTTCTGTCTGTGTACTAGGACTTAGACTGGCATATAATGTAAATATTTTCTTCATTATTACTTTACATTTTTCCCTGAGGCTAACATATTGATTTCAAAACCATGGTCATCATTATACTAAAATGGTGGCATTAATACATTGGTCTCTGTGGGTAGATTATAATAGACAATTTCAAAATAATTGCCCACTAATAAGAGAGGTGGAAGTATGTATAGTATTATATTGCTTGTAATGTAACCATTAAAATAACAATTATGTGATAATGAAAAGACTCATTATGCTTTAGTTTATCTTTACATAAAGTTAATAGCTAATGAAAACAGGGAAGATTATATCTAATTACATTTTACAATACTATTGCGCTTCCTGTAAAGACAACATTTTGCACAGAATTGTAGATTTGCAATCTTCAGTAAAGTTTGTGTCCACTCTCTATGTATGTCAAAATATGACTATTTTAAAACCAATGGTTCCAAGTTCTTCTTTATCAAATGATACATAAAGTCTTCACAAGAACATTTTTCAAATTAAGTTATTAGAGGTAGTCAAATCTTGCAACATGGCTGCATCGAACAAAAATTTTAAAATAATTTCAGGTCCTCCAGGTTTGATGTGTTAGAAAAATGAAGGTAGCTTGACACTGAGTCAGTCAGTAGAATACCGTCTCTCTTTAGGTGAATGAGAAATGTTAAATGCATTATCATCTGTGGCAATTTTGTTTTACTATTGTCTACAACTGAGTAGTATTAGGCACATGAGCAAGTTCCTTTTCTATTGTATCCAGAGTTGGAACATGCAAGAACAAATAGAAAAACAGTGCTTTGACACGCATAGAGAAGCCTCTCATTTTGTATGTTGGGATATTGAGCTCAAAGTTAGAAGTGCTTAGTTCAGGAATGCATAGATAGAGCTCCAAAATTCTCTTAATGGCAAGAACATTAATTAGAATTAAGACATTTTGGTATTTGTATATCCAGATCAGACTACACTGATTTTTAAAGATGCAGATCCAGTTTTCAATACTTTGCATATTTTCTAAACATAATGGCATGGTTGAATTTTACCTTTAAATGCCAAACTCATGGCAGTGGGAATTATATCATCTAATCCATTTAACTCCAAAACGGAATTAAGATATATGAATTAAGCAGTTATGAACTAGGCATTAAAAATATAATTGCATTGATTTTTTCTAGGTATTATACCAAATAACATCAATAGAAAGTGTCTTTGGTCTAACAGTGTGA
Source organism: Aquila spilogaster (assembly GCA_024606505.1). Classification (NCBI taxonomy): domain Eukaryota; kingdom Metazoa; phylum Chordata; class Aves; order Accipitriformes; family Accipitridae; genus Aquila; species Aquila spilogaster. Next base: position 9,535 of record JANHGO010002053.1, read on the forward strand.
TATTTAATTAGTTTGTGTTAATTGCCTACATTTCAGAAACAAATGCCTTGATTTCTTTATTCAATGAATGAATGAATGACTCGGCCTTCTGCCATTCCTCTACCGCTCAGTGTCCTATCCCCTATACACCCAGGGAGTGCTCTAGACCTTACTGGGAGGTAAAGATGGTGATAGAAGGGGGTGAGGAGGGCCACAGATACAGCTGGCAGCCTCACCGCTGCCAGAAGTCCGTGGCAGCCTGGCTTCCCCGCCAAGGAGGAAGAGAAGCCTTTCCCATCGAGGGGAGGGGATTGTGGACTTCCACTTTTCTCCCACATTCCCTGCTGCTCTTGCCCGTGGGAAGGCTAAGGCGTCTCCAGGCTGCCGGGGTGGGAGCGCTACAGAGGAGAGTAAGGCTGGAGGCCGGCTGAGTTATTTGGTGCATCCACCTACAGGACTGTCTCCTTGGAGGTGACAGTTGTTGTGTCTTTGCAAAGGTAGGGTTTAAATTTCTGTTCCGGTGAGCTAAATGGTGGGTGAATTTGTGAGCCTCAGCGGACATGGTTGTATGGTGGTGTTCAGAGCCTGCTTACTGTCTGAGTCTTTGTTCGGCTGCCAGGAGGGCTCAGTACATGCTAAGGCATGTGTTGTCTGTGAGGCCTGAGGCCTGGCCCCAAGCAATTCCCGAAGCATCTCAACTTTTTTGCCTTCTCTTTACGCCCATCTCAGACTCTTCCATTTGGATTAGCTAACTCAAATCACAGGCTGTAATGTTGTCACTGTACTTCGGTCACAAACTCTTCCTTGTTCATGTTTCTTTTTAATGGGATACTTGCTTCCATTTGGCACGTTTCTTGCTTTGCTTCAAGTATTTTTTTCCTTCTCTATCATTACTTTACTGATATTTTCCACATTTTCTCCTCTTTGATTTCCTACCTCATTATTTGTAACTGTGTCATCTATATAGGTTTCTTTTTTCAGCCTTTTGTCCTTTTATTGTGAAACATATTGCCTCGAACACACCTCCTGTTTTCGGCATAGTCTCTTTTAAAACAGCTCACAGACCTGCAAGGTATCTGATGAAGAACAGCTCTCCCCTCTGTGCCCTTGCCCTTGCCCTTGTGCTTGCTCTTTCACTTGAATCCTGGAGCAGAACACCTGAAAGTCTGATGTGGAATTGCAGATCCCAACTCAGTACATCCAGTACTTAAAACAAAAACAAAATATCACAGTGGGATGTAGAAGCTGTGCATGATTATTTATTGATGATTGTTGGTTACAGGAATTAAAACAGCAGGGAGCTCAGATTTTGATCAGAAACCAAGTGATTTTTCTGTACACTTTTTATTGTAAAATGTGAACATAATATAAACCCATTGTGCTCGTGCTGTTAAATGCTAAGCTCTGGCATGACCTGCTGTATGAACAATGCGTGTTCCGTGTTACAAGAGTATGTAGCTCTGTATATGCAAGCATTGTTAAAGTCTTGGAGCTGTTATATGGCAATTTATATATATATATGCATATATATGAACTATCACAAATGCTTCATGTCGGTGCTCAAGTGTACCACACACCCAGCACAGTGTGATTTCAGTATGGAAAGCAAAGGGATATGGTATGTGGCTGCCCAACTGGAGCTAGGACAGCCTTTCTGTGAGCTTCCAGCACAAGAGGTGTTCATGCAGAGACTTGCTTCATGTGTTCCATAGTGTTACCAATGAGCGAGGTCCATGTGGTTTGTTTTGGCTTTTTTGTAAGTACTTTTCAATTATGACAGTACAAGATAGCTGGGCTGGCAGTGACTTTTAGGTCTTTATGTGCTATGGATGTAATTTATTTGCTTTTATTTTTTGTAACATCACCAACTGCTAAGGGAATTGATGTTTAATACGTTTCTAAATAAGTAAAACTAAAGTATAAATAAATAATGCCTGGTTTATTAGCCCAGGTGTTTTCAGCATCGCAGAAAGTGGTTTGATGACAGCCACCAGCACTAGCAGTGGAAAAAACCCTGATTTCTCAGTGATTATTATCATTATAATAAACCATAATTGAAAGATTACAAAATTGATTCTTTTAAAAATTAATGTTGCATGAGTGAGCAGGCTCTGTGGCATTCAGATTTTTTTCAGTGCTACTTGGAAGGAAAATGGCTTGTTTTATTTCCTGGCAGAAAACTGCTGATTTTCAAACAATCACATTAGAGAAAACAGTCCCAGAGGGTTACAGGAGACAACAGACCTATGTCATTATGCTTTACCCTTTCCTGATGGGTTCGGAGAAGAGCCAGAAACAAAAGAAAGTTACATTCATTATTGAGAGAGTCTTGGGAAAATCTGTTTGGCCAAGCAATTTTGCATGAAACAAGTGAGGAAATATTTGACTGCAAAGAACATAAACTCCTTCCATCAATATGCAATTTTCTGGATCCATTTGTCCAAATGATTATTAAGAACAGTTTGTAAATTTGTGGTGCTTTACAACTCCAAAGGGCGGTGAAAGCATTAACTAGTTAAATGGACAGAAGTGTTTTTTAAGAAATAAATAAATAAATAAATAAGACCAAAGTCATTTGGAAGAGAGTTTAAAGTGCGAAGTATTGAAAACAGCAGGAAACCTGAGGACCTGGAATAGCAATCATACAGTACCATCCGCCCCAATCAGGAAAGTGGAAACCACAAATTTATCTTTGATGATTTCCTGTAAATATGCCCTTTGAGGACAGATTGCCCTGCCCAGTCTTGTGGAAAAAGCTTGGAGTTGCATCTCTTCTCACCACAACATACGGATCTCGGCAAGCCCTGCTTCTCCATTTCCGAAGTCATTCCTCAGGTGGAAAAGTCTGAGTAAAAATGCAGTGAAATATTGTTGCAAAAATGCTGGTTAGCATCCTTCAAACCTGGTCAGTTTGACTGGAAAAAAACTTTCTGAGGGTTTTTTTCCCGGTCATTTTCTTCAGTAAGGTCTGCCCAGTTTTCCAGACCTTCTGCTATCCTAGTGGAAGTGGTTTTATTGATGTTTTCACTCACTTCAGAATACCATGTCTCACTTTTCCCTAGGATGCAACAGTATAAATAGCTTTGCTCCCCCTAAGCATGTAGCAGTGTGTGCTAAGGGCTGGGGAAGGTATGTTTGGGTCTCTCTCTGAGTGCCCCTAGCCGCACACTCTACAAGGGACTATGTCTGCTTTGTGGTACTGTTAGCAGGATGGCTGTTCTGTGTTTTGGGGGTGGCAAGTGCAGACATGGGGGTCTGGTCTTTCTTCCTCGCTACCTCTTTGTAACACTTTGCCTCTTCTGATGTTGTGTTATTGGGTCTGAAGGTCTGGGATCTGGGCTGCAGCCAGTAGTGTTGCATCTTGGTAGCTTGGGGTTTCCAGTCAGTGCCACGTCCCACATTCATGAGACACAAACATCAAAGAAGCCCAAGAAATTGAGGTTAGCTGGGGCTTATTCTTTTCACATATACATCCTGAAGAAAGCCCATGCTATTCCATTGTAAAGGTGAGGTTTATGCACCATTTCACATGGTCCAGATAGTTTGCAGTCTCTGAAGAAGTTTTCTGTGCTTGAATTTACAGTAGACATATAATCTACCACATTTCATACGTATGCTCTTACTTGATGACAACCTCCTACTGGCCTTATGCAATGTTTTATTTAAGTAGAGGGACAGTCCCCAAGCCCATCTTCCTTCCCAAGATTGAAGTCGGTGTTCTTCCTCCAGTTAGATTTCATTAATAATATTTAGCATTTTGTAATGCATATCATCCACAGACCTTAAAGCACCACAGGACATTAAATCAGCTTTAATTTCCCCATTTTCCTGATTGTAAGACTCATGCAGGGAGTCATTTGTCAAGTTGTGTACAGGTATCATCCTGCAAGTCTGTGGCACAGCTATGAATATATCCTTAAGTCAGGATTCCCAAATGGCCCCTGATGTGCTACCCTGGCATTCAGAAAGCACAAGAGTGCGTTCTTGCCTATGTACGTTCATGCTTACCTCAGAGGGAGTCCTGGATGACGAAGTGGTGATCAAATCCATATCAAGTGCATTTTTATAAATAGGCAGAAGTGGAACTTCCTAAGTGAATTCACTAGAAATTGCACGTTTCCTCAAATTCTATATGATTAGACCCAGCTCTTGTGTCTTGGCCTCTGTGCAAAGATAGGCTTGTATTGCTAGCTGAGCCTTGTTTAAAGATCACACTTTGCAGGAGGGAGCAGTGATCATTAGATTTGGGAAGGAATCTTACAAGACATGTTGGAGCACTCCACATCTGAGCAGTTGCATTCCTGCCACTTTCCAGCAGTCAGCACTGCCCATCAAAGAAAATTGCTAAATAGCTCTGCTACATCATTCTTCATTTGCATTAGAAATGGCTCTAAGCAATAACAGGATTACAGCCAAAAAGTGCCATCACTTTATCATTCATTTATTTGATTTAATATATAGAGGTACCTATTTGAAACAGCATTTACTTTTCTTGAGCTCATCATAAAACCCACTCTGAATGGAAGTGTTTAAGGTAATGATGACTCCGATTAATTCCCTTAGAACAGCATGACTGGAATCAGATACACTATTTCTCTTTTCATTAGGCATTTCTGAGCTGCTATGAGTGATCTTATAGCATGAGAGGAATTAAATTAGCTGAAGAAAACCTGATGAAAATAGTCCACAATATGCTGCTATTCTTCTTACTCAGCATGGTAAACTGTGAGCTCAGATGCCTTTGCAGTGGCATCCAGATAGTGTTGATAGAACCTGATGCAAACTTTCATTTTGGGAAAGGTGGAAAAGCCATGCTTGCTGTGTGCTGCAGATTTTCCTTCCCCTGCACTGTGAATTGAACAGTGTTACAGCTTTCTCAGCCAGCCGTTACCACCTTCTTCCCCTCTCCTCACTGCCACCAAATCCCTGTAAATCAACGCCTGGTCTGAACAGCAGATCATTAATCTGGTTTTCAACATGCACATCCCCCACCAAAGTCAGGAGGTCAGACGTTGTGTTGCACTTCTGTTCACAGACAGGATTGCTGCATGGGATGCTGTATCAGGAGCTGGTTTTTCTCTTCAAAGTGAGGAAGATGTTTCAATTAGTTCTAGGAAATTTGAGACCTGGCAGCTAAGTTTTGCCAGTGTTTTACTCCTGTTTACATTTCTTGATCATTAGTAACTACTGTTTATAATCAGTGGCCATGCCACAAATACAGGTAAAAACACTTTCCAAAGCACCTCCTTGACCAAATAGCTTGTATTACATCTGAAAATGAAACAGTTCCCTGAGTAATTTAGGCATCTTGAATTTTTTTTTCTACTGAAGTATCTGGAATTCCCATGAAATATCTCGAAAGCAGAACTGGGAACACTACTGTAGGATGTTTTCATTAGTTGAAGAAACAGAGATTTTCTGGTAACATTTGTCTAAATCTCTTGTGCTGGTTTTCCTAAACATGATTATAAAGTTCTGCATGATTGCTGGTGTTGCAGGTATCTTAGTATTATAAAATGCTAGTACTAGTAAATGAAAGATGGATATGCTGGGAATATACTGAAGATTGAGGTTTTGCAGTGTAACCTGACCATGTCTAAAAGTAATGTACTCCAGTATCACCGCAGAGCAATGCATTGAAGTATCTAGATACTATATATTAAGCACAAAATATTGTTTCTAATGTCTTGGTCTCTCTGCCCATTCATTCTTTTTCAGGTTATCACAAAGTGTACTTTGTGATGCATGATAATTTTCTGATATGAACATTTCCTGCTTTCTGCAACTACAGACAACAATTCATCTTGCACGCAGTCAGTCACCTAGTTATAATGACTTTCTGTCCCTGTAAACTGGGATTAGATTCCTGATCTGCTTTGGCAAGTTGTATCCTTCTTACTCTCTGAAAATCTTACCTTATGTGTAAATAGCTGGAATAATTTGAGTGCCCATAAAAGTGACGGACTAATGTCATACACCAGAACCTGGTAAAACCTTTCCAGTTCTGTGAGTTTTCATCAGACCCAGTTCACTGTAACACTGCTGTCCCAGGCTTTGGCTTCTCTCCTGAGGAAAGATTGCTGGTCCAACTAATGTAAACTGGTCTATTACTATGTACATGAAGCACTGCTACAGACTGGTGAAACTATGAGATTATACCAGTTTGTCTAATCTACATTTGACCTTAAGTCTCTGGGGTAAAAAACTGGTATAATAAACCAGTGTAGAGGTTTATTATTTAGTAATATTTTTAAACATTTTGAAGAAGTCTGCAGTACCAAAGTATACAGTTCAGCCATCGCTTTAAAAGTGAAAGACTCCAAAGAGTAACTCAGTCTCTGGTGCGCGAAAGCAATGAATTGAAAGGAATGGGTAGGAAGGCAATGTGATACAGAGAATCTCAGTTGAAAAACTTCTGAGAAAATACTGTTTAAAGTCAGAGTTACAAAGTGCATGCTTTTCTACTGAAGACCAAACCTATTGGTTTCAAAGGCTCACAGAAAAGTTATATCTGCTGTGTCTAATATGCAGTAATTGATTCTTCTAATTCCTAGAGGAGCCCTCTCTATTTAAAGTACAATTGAACTCCAAATTACCTTACAATGTTACAGTTTAAGTTGTATCAGCCTAGCACTGAGCGGTATCAAGTGGGCTGCAGATGCACACAGAAAGTTTAGCCCTTTTCACTTCTTTGTTTTGTGCCCTTTGGATGCTAAGTAGTCCGATAAGCAGCCTTTCCCACCTTGCACTTAAGAGATGCTTTCATTTCTTATGTTCCTGTGCATGGCAGCAGAACAGGAGAATTCAAAATGGTATGGTTTGCTTGCATTCAGACTGGCTTATGGGTTGGTTTTTCTTTTCTGCTGTCTTGTCTGATCCCTAAAATATCACCTATAATCACCCATGTAATATCAACACTAATACAGTAACCTGATTTTCATCATTGTTTGAATAAATTTTCAGGAAGAAGTTAGAATTCTGCTGGACCATTATCTATCAGAGGAAAATATATTTATGAGCCTCTGTATGGAAGATTATAGGAAGATAAGTTGTATCTCATCATGTGATCTGCACCGTTATGGATTATAGAAGTACTGACCTTACAGAAACACTTTTTAGCATTATTAGTGGCCATAACTTTAGTCACCAGTTCTACAAAAGAGTCTGGCTGTAACTAACAAACTGTGTGTATCTGTATTTGTAACGACTGTCTTGATAGTTTCACATATCAGTTCAATAAAACATCTTCCACTCAGGGGAGACATTTGGGCAGGAATATCTCAGTGACATCCTTGCCATTCCCATTACCATCACTACACACTCAGAGCAATATATGTTTTAAAAATTGATTGAGTGTGTATTTACAACATAGATCATGAGACATGTTTTTTTAATGGTGAGAAACTCCCAGTGATGCATTCTGTGATCTGTAGCATTGATTTGGATTCTTTGATTTTAGTGCTACAGAATACAGTCATAAAACTTTTAGACCCTTAATGTCATAGGGTGCAGCTTCTTGACACAGAATGCTAATGTAAAAGGAGATAGCTACTGCAGACAAGAGCTCCTAACCCACTGAAAACCAAAGGCTTGCGTTAAACATAGTTAACTGAATTTGTATTCTTAACATATTAACTATAAAATATAGAGAACTTCATTGAAATGACATAAGGTTGAGATGTAAATTCCCTAATGCAGATAGACCTTCAGTGGGCCACTTTGGCAGTGTGGAGGATAGGCATTTGGTTTAGGTAGTTCCCTCACCTCCCTTCAGGCAGTTTTCAGTAAGCATCTCTGAAAAGTATTTTTCTGAAACAGTTGTCTAAAGATAGATGAAGCAAATGTTCTGCCCCTTCTCTCTTGACTAAAGAGAGTCTAGATGCCTGACCTAGACACTTAACTCTTCATTAGCAAAGGAAAATGAGGTAAATAGTGGTTAAGTGTCTTCTGGTTATGTGTTATATCTTCTAATAGGTATGTGCGGTTATTTACCATGCTGTTGTACTTAGTTCAAGGTTTTGGTAAAGGCATGACAGAGGTGGCATCTTTCACGTTCTTAGTACAGCAGAAAGTTTGTCTGTTATATCATACTCTTTTCGGTGTGGTTGCCATCCTGGTTCTTAAGAATTAGTTGTTTCTGGCAACATAAAACTGGGTCTGAAAATGAATTCCACCCTGGGACAGAGGAAAAAAAATGACATGGAAAAGTGAGTAAGAGAGGTACCAAAAAACCCATAGAAGTTTGGCCAGAGAGCTGGAGTGCCTTTTCCAAGTGTAAGAATAATAACTGTTAAGTATTTTTCCGTGAAAGTGGTTATAGTGAACAATATCGGGAAGGTTTTAATTGTTATACAGAAGTCCTACAAACATCCTAGGTGTATTAGAGTTCACTTGGATGTACAAAAGTCTTGATATATCTCACTGCAGTGAGATTACTGTCCAAAGTTTTCTGGAATCCTTCCAGTGCAAAAATTGAGTTTAGAAATGGCTGAAATTGCTTTGTTCTAGTTCTGTAGTGACTAAACACAGCTGGGACATTCAAGCCAACATACTGTGGACTTAAGTATGTGAGTATGGTTGGCAGTTTCAGTCGACTGCATTTTCTTCTGAAATTCATTCCTCCCATTGGTGCAATAACATTTGGTCTTCTCAGTTCTCAGAGCATTGGTTGGACACAGGCTATTTTTCATGAAATTTGCATTTTCTTTTATTAAGAGAAGGGAGAAAAGCTAATTGTGTTTGTTTGGGGGGATGTCTTTTCTTTGTAACAGGTAGACTGAAGTATCTGCACTGAGACATGCATGTCTGTTTAGGAACTCACATTGTAAGTCTTTAGTGCAACAGTAGGTTGATAATTTGGCAACAAGAGTGTGGACAGAGCTTGCTTGCTCTGTAGCACATTCTCTCCTGAGCTGTGGGACCTATAGAGCTGTAGCTGGGTCAGACTTGTCTGTAGACTGTTGTGTGACTCTACCTAACACTTAACGTTGTTACCTGTTCCCCCATGGGATGTGGGACCACAGGCAGAGCAGTGAACCCACTGGAGAGAATGATAGAAAAGAAACTCTCTTTGCAAAGGAGTAAGATACCTTAAGCTGATGCTCAGTTGTATTTACAGTGCCTGTTCAGACCTATGTCTCTGTGACTAACCTTTTGTGGCACCTGCCGTCCAGAAGTGAATTAACTTTCCCATCTGTCGTGAGCAGATTTCAGCTCTGAATGTTACTATTCCAAATGTTTCCTGCTGCTCACCAGCGCTAAAGCTGTTAACAAGAGTGCGCCCACTGGCCAGGCTGGGGCCTCAGGAAAGGCTTGCAGTAAATCCTTGCGACATTGCTGCCTTCTCTGCACTTGGGCCCAGGACCCTCTACCTCCCACCCCCTCCCAACGCAGAGCCATTGCTGTGTTGTAGCAGCCCAGCGGATGGCAGCTGCCCCACAGTAGTTGGGGATACTTGAATCTCCACCACCTTCCCATGCTTTTGGGAGCTTCAGGTGTTGCCACAGTGGTAGGATAGTTGAATGGAGGGGATCCAGCTCTAGCAGGCTGTCTTGCATGGCTCCAGCTGTTCACAGCTGCTCTACAGCTGATTGAAAGGCATTTACTCCCCTCATGTGAATAACCTTGAGGGATCAGAAAGTCAATTGTGCAAAGCACATACAGTCAGTGCAAGATGTGTGTCCAGGAGCCACTGTGAGGATGCTGACATTGAGAGGAGCTTCTTGGTAGTGTTCTAGGGATTGGCAGATAGCTGCAGCAACTCAGGAGAATTTAGAGGTGGTGAGAGGGATGCAGAGGTTACCTATCACACAACTGTTAGGATTTTAAAAGCTCTGTTAGTACCTCCTTTCCAGAGCAATGCTGAGCATACAACCCCCGTAGTTTTTAGTCTGTCAGTTCATCTGTGAATGGAGCAAACGTTACTTTAATTGTAGTTCATTAGTTCCATCTGGTGCCAGGGTGGTGAATGGAGACCCTTCTTACCTTACAAAACATTATATACCTTCCCTGCCAAGCTGCTCTACTGAATAATAGTTAGAGCCTGAGGCTAACTCTAAATGTAAAGATTTGGAATTGTTTCTCCATTGGTCTTCCCACAGATGCACACTTGGCCCCCTAGATCTGGCCGCTGTCTAAAGAAATTAACACCAACTGTATTTTATTTAAAACAGTAGTATACCATATGCAAGGCCAGAGATGCTCTGTGTGATACCCACAAAATTGGGTATCTGTCTGCTTTTTTTTTTGTTTCCTTTAATCGATAAAAATATGATTTCCCCCTAGTTCAAAGGAAATTGAATTTTCACATAGCGGGGGAAAACAAATGCCCTTCAGCATTGCTATCAGTGAATTGGGGCACCAGATGTCTTTTAAACAGGTCCAGCATATTGTCTTTCCATTTCCAAGTCACTCTTTTATGCTTCTATTTATTGTAGGCAGTTATGCTTTGACCCAAAGACATAATCCTAGTGGAATTAAAAAATCATGTGCCCTCTTTGTATAAAAAAGCTGAATCTGATTTTATGGAAACGAAGTGTAGAGAATGAATCTAATGGGAAATTAGGCAGTAGTATTTGATGACTGTAAATGTATTTATTTATAACAGCTAATCTTGGTGGAAATGAAGAAATAAGATGAAATAATTAACTTTACTATTTATAAAAGAGTCTCTTTTATCCACTGTGAAATGCAGCCACCTCTAGGATGAAATGCAATGGCTGCTAAACAGCATATAGACATTTAAGAATGAAAGGAAAAAACAAACGTGCATTTGACACAGTGTGGAAAATGCAGCATGGAAGGAAAACGTTTTCATGAAAATGTTGCCCCTTTTTGTTGAAATCATATTTTTAACTGGCTCTTGTAATTATTCAAACTGGAATTTGGTCATAAAAGTAAAATGTCTGTGGCCTTGCAAGATGCACTCTGACATTTTTAATAGCTTCAATACAGAAAAAGCACTTACTTTACAGTAAGAAAGAACACTTACTCTCTGAAAGATAAAGGGCTTCATTTTCCTCTCACAAAGGCCGGTTTTACTCATGATTTCACTGGAGTTATTGCAGACTGAGAACAGTGCAAGTGCGGGAGGAATCGGGGCCATCACTCCAGCAGCACAGGGACAGAGGTAAGCGTGCTGCCTACTGAATTAACAGCCCTTTTCATAAACCCAGGGAATGAAGGAGTAATAAAGAGGTTGGCTGGCTGTTGATGAGTTCTCTGACCGTGTGCAGCGTATCTTGGAGCTCCAGTTAAACCTTTATATATCTCAGGAGAGAAAGAGAGCGAATGATATTGTAAAGAGCACTTTGCCAAATAAAATAGAAAGATCCGTGGGATTGTTGCACTATTACAAATGTCAGCACACAATTAGGAGTCAGTTTATATATATAAAATGTTTTACTGAGCTTGTTGAGTGAAGTTTACAGTTTATAACAGGAGACCTCTTTGAAAGATAAACTACCGCACCATCTGTGACACACGTACTCAAAAATTCCTCTACTTAAATTAGATCACTAAATTTAAATAAAATATATGCTATTTCACATGTAACTATTACCCTCAAATCAATCCACATTCAACCAGTATTATTTAACTTACATGCTGACTGAAAGTTGGAAGGAGACTGAGTCTTGATAAATTGAAAAAAGGCAGCAAAGTGATTTTGGTATCTTAGCATCGTTGATTAAATGTGTGAAGCTAACTAAGAAAATAATCTGCAAGGAGAGATGTTGTGATAGCGGTCACGTTGTGTCATCGATTTGTATTAAATGCTAGGGAAGAGAGAGAGAGAGGGACAACTTTGAAGATTTGCTTTTCATTATGGTGTGAATTGATGTTCAGCTACTAAAATGAAATAGGTTTGCATAAGAGTTACAACTGTCAAAAACCATTTGGAATTTCATTCTGTGCAGAGAAATTAAAATTTTGAGTGATTATGTGAAAGACTTTCTCTTCTGAAGCAAGATTATAAAACCACAGCTTTCCCTTGTTACTGGATCTTTAGATTAGGTTAAATTCTTACTGTTTGTTTTATCTCATCTGAAATGCTTTTTAAGTGACTTGCTGAATTAATATCATATTACATTCAAGAAACTATGGTGATGGAACAGTATGCTTGAAATTTTAACTGCATATAAAGATATTTAAAGTTATAGGTCATCCAGCTAATGTAAGTCAACCATCTCGGTGTATACATACAAGAAATATTTATTTCAGTTTATAAAAGCAGTGTAATTAGGTACACTGGGCAGATACACCGTTAATTACATATTACAATCCAGTCTGATCTGATATCAGGAGCAGAACACTCGAAATTCAGAATCTCTTGACATTTTTCATTCATTTCCATAACAATCAACCACTCACATCACTCCGTTCTGGAGGAAATAATGACACTGGAAAAGGATTGAGTTTTACAGCACGCTTTCAACATCCTGGGTTCAATTAAAATGGAGGAATATATTCTGAAGTCATAAGACTTGTCCTTTGAACTAGCATCTGCAGATGAACATGGATGATTCCCACTAGCATAAATTTCCCAGATAAGCTTAACTAAACCTTGGAAAGCAGAGCAATTTTGAGGGGGTCTCAAAGTTATGACTGTTAGATTTCATAGCTACAGTATTTTACAGCATTTGAATATTGCCAAGTGGTTCCTGTAGGAGTTACTGGCCTATTATTATAACTGGATTCTAGAAATAGAGAATTTGGCCATGCTTTATCCTTTTAGAACTGTTAGAACAATCAGACAGTAGAATTCACTGTGAGATCCTAATGGACATTGTAACTGTGGATCTGAATGACCCGACTGGTGAAGAGCTGTCAGACAGTGATGTACCATAGAAGATGCATAGGTAAGCTTTTGTGCATTTAAAGCTTTTAGCCTGATTTTGCACTGTTTGTAGCTATCATCTGTTTTAAAAGAAACAATAAAACAACAAAATTGCCCACTTGATGACAGAATCAAATATCGTTTTGCATGTATATAATCAGATGTTGAGATAAAAGCACAAAATGTGTGCACTCCTTTGAATGAATGCCCACTGAAATAAAGCCACTTGTGTTTTCTTTTCAGGAAGGGTTTCTAGATGTGTAGTAACGAGCCTTACATTTTTTCCCTGGCATGCAAGGTCACAGCTTCAGTCAGCTGTCTTGCCTTCAAGTCCCAAAGGGTGTTGGTTTTCTTGCTTTTTGAACTTTGGCTCTTTGGTGCAGTGAAAACAGTTCTGTTGGAAAAAACACCAGATGCCGCAGGAAGGTGTCTCTTTGGAAAAGGCACATGTGGTCATCATCACATCTGCATTGACACATACTGTGGAACTTCCCCTCTGACTCCCTGTGTAGATTCTGGGCCAGGAGCAGAAGCTTGTTTGAGGTGTCAGTAAGTGTCTTAATGCCATCAATCCCAGGTGTTCAAGGCTGGAACTGAGCCTCCCAAGATGATGAGATTTCAGAAGGACAAACATGGAATTCTATTAATCTGTGTTCTTGTTCTTGGGCTTCCAGAGTTTGTATTTTCCAGCGGTTGTCTGAAATCATGATGGCTTGAAAATTTCTTGTGTTTTAGCAAAAGTGGCACCTCCCATCTAGTCAATTGATTCTAGAAAGCAGGGCTCAAAGAATGGTAGATATTGTAAAACTTACAGTAAAATTGTGAAATCCCACAGCCCTGGGTTCTTGCCATCGATGCAAAAGATGTTTGGTTCAAGCTTTCCTATACTTATGTGGATGGTTGCTGCATTGTGGAGGATAAGACATCCTGGAAAACGGCCTTGCTACATTTTTAACGTAACAGCCCGTATTTGATTAACTTTCCTTTTTTTGCTGTAGAGTCATCTGAGTTAAAATTACTGCTGGCTTTTCCCCTGGACTCTCAGCAGAGGCAATGAGCGAGGCAGGCACAGGCCTGTTGAGAGATCCTTGAACTGTGCCAAAGGTTCAACTCCCCATGCTCTTCAGGCATGACTATGCTAATAAATTTGCATTTCCTCTCCCAAGCTCACATCCCTTTCATCTTAACTGTAGCCTCTTGTACAATTTGCTTTATTGGCTTGCAGCCAATGTCGTGTCCTGTGAGGCTGAGGAAGGTGTTACAAAGACAATACAGCAAAGCAGAAGACTTCAATATGAAGAGTGCAGACTTCTGTGGAAAAAAATGGGCTTTTAATAGCTCCAGCAACATGGTGCCCTCTCCACTCTGCCACACCAGTCACTAGTGATAATACATTATAGAAGAGACCGATAAATTTGTTACAGAGCTCAGCCATCAATACATTTCAGCAGTAGTAGCTTCTTTCCTTTTATCAGCTCAGCTGTGTTTAATAGCTTTGTACTCAGATGACAATTTAAGTGATACTAGACCATTACTTTTGGATTATGATTCAGGGACCTGATGAAAGAGAAGCTGAAGCGTTAAACCTCAGGAAGGGCAAATGCATACATGTATGCAGTCAAAAATACATTACTGCATCACATCCTGATGACAAAAGTAACAATAAACAAACGTGAAATAGACCATATTATTTTACACGGAGTTTGCCAAGCAAAATGTAGAGGCCTGTATAAGAGGCTTTTAAGAAATCCTGTTATTTTCTGGAAATCTTCAGATACTCGCTCTGGGACTGTACTGCTGAGATACTGAATTAGCAGTGTCACTTTGGCATTACCGGGGAACCTTAGGGTAATTTTCCTTTCATACCTACTTTCCAGGATGAATTGGTCCTTTCTGATGACACTGGAGACCAGCTGAAACTGAAAACTAACCTCACATGCTTTGAAAGCAGAACCTTAGGTGGACTATATCTCAGTGGCTCATATTGTCGTTATGACACTTACTTGAATTTCAGCTAAGACAACCTACTGTAATTTTTATGTGTCTGTTTACAGCAAGATACCTAAAAAAGGCTGTCTGCAGTTAGCATCTTAAGTCTCCATACAGAAACCTAACATATACCCCAGTTTTTCAAAGTACACAAGCCGCAGTTCCTGTATTTTAAAAACATGATTTTTTTTTTTTCCTTTTAGTGTCATTCAAAAATAAGGTGAAAATTAGGATGATAATTATACGGTAGAATGCATTGATTACCAGTGCCTGGTGCTGGCTACTGAGCAGAAATACACTTTTGAACATCCAAGCAATTAATTTGGAGATAACGTTTATTGATTGTGTAAAAAGTTCCTACAAGTCGATCTAAAATGTGTCATCCAAAGATGTATTGTTGTAAATACAATAGTGAGCTTTGCACTGGATATGCAGTGAATGCAATGTTTTTTGAGTGATCCCAATTGCATTATTTATGTATCAAGTCACCTTAGATTTCGCAAAGATATTTTCCCTGGAGGATTGAAACCATGGCAAATAAAAGCCTGCCAAACCTAGCCTTTGATAAGGTGACATGATGGGGAGATCGCTGGAGGTTTCTTTCATCTCCAGCTACAGTTTATCTGGGCCCTCTCCCTAGGCAGGTTGGCACCATTCTACCCCAGCTGTCCCCTCTCTAGAGTAATCTTCGCTTTCAGGCCTGTCAGACATGGTTTAGAGAAGAGTGACTGCAACTGTGGTGCGAAGAGATGGTGTGCAAGTACCAGCTAAACTCTCGAGGCATTGATTGACAGCGTTGGAGAGTTGCCCCTCTAAGTGTGCGTTCAGTGCACCTAAAACTTGAGATTTTCTGTTATCCCCTGCCAGGTGAGGACTGTCCTGCAGCAGCCATTACCACATCAGAATTGTGGTTCAGGAGTTCTCCAGGAAAGTCAGGTTTAGATTTCAGCCCTTTCCTCCCGAAAGTATTCCTGAGGGTTTGAGTGTGAATGTTTATTTCCCTTACCTGTGTTATAGCTAGCTGCATTCCTGTATGAAGAATTTCTACTTTCGGGGATATACATGTTTAGTGCAGCCCTTCTTGTTAGACTCTAAATGCACAGCCGAGAGCAGAGTAACAGCATTCATCTCCACAATGAAAATCTATTTTGGGACATTAGCGCACATATGGTGAGGATTTTTTAACCTACATTACTGTATGTAACTTTGCAGCTTAATTAATCAATTAGGATTAGTGCAGTTTGTAATCAAGTCCAAGAGTGATTGATGCATGCCGTATTAATTGCAACATTCACATGAAGCATGTCATATACACAGTCATCTTACAGCTGGATTTCACATTGGGTTGCTCATAAGCACTTAATGGCAGGAATATTTTAGACTTGCAATCAGGGAAATTGTATTGCACAATATGCTTTATATGTTGTACACCCTGCTTAGATAATAACTCCTCCATCACTGATGTATCCTCTCGCTCCTCCCTCCTGGTTCGATAGTTGGCAAAGTAGTCCATTTTCAAAGGCTTTTCTTTGCTGTGGAACAAGAGGTATAATTAAATTGTATCCCAGTAGTGAAGGTTTCTAATGATGATGAGCCAAAACTAATTGTATTGATTTGTTTATTACTGGCTTAGGAAGCTCATCAAACAAATGGACTGAAACTATTTCCATATTCTTATCTGTTTGGTAAATGAGAAACAAATAACACTTCCATATGTCTGTTGCATGGTGTCCCGGCATTAATACTAATTCTGAAGATAGACTCAAGCACAGGAAGGGAGGTTATCCCCAGTACAATGTTTCTACAGCTAAGAAATGCCACATTTTTTTTCCACGTTTGTGTCTTGCGATGAGCAAAATGAAGTTATTTTCTTTCTTTTTTGATATAAATGTTATTACTAATGAAGGTTTTCTGACTGCCAGAACTGGAGAGTGACAGGGTATGCCCAGAAAGTGTGAAAGATTGGGGCAAAAGAAAGGAGACTGGTATTATGTTCTTGCCTCCATGCACACGTGTTCCTTGGTCTCTGTATTAAACAAAGCTGGATGAATAATGTGAACTAAAAACTTCTATGAATATTCATTTTAGTTTTAAAATTAATTTACTTCACACTCACATTAACTCTGCAAACAGTCAAGCAATCACATCTGGTATAAACGTCTGCAGAAAGTAAATTTTGATATTTCATGTATGAGATTTTGTAGGAACACAAAAATTCAGGTTAATGCTCACCTAGTTGTGGGCCAGAGACAAGTTTCTCTGACCCATGTGAAAAATCACTTTTGTTACATAACGACTTAAAAATGCTGGGCTTTTTATTACTAAATATTTCTGATCAATTCTTAGAGCAAAAGGCTGTCCAAGTTCATTTAAACAGGTGCTGATCTAAAACTATTAAAGCCAGCAGTAGTCATTCGTTGGCTTGGGTGTGTTTTAGATCAGTCTCCTCATGGATGCAGTTGAGAAAATCCAGAGCTAGGAAAAAAGATCAAGTTAATTAAATTAATTGTTATTTTAATTGAATTTGGGGGACTAATTGTGTTAATGCTGTGAGAATGTGGATTCCTCCACAGTGACACATTGACTTGGGCCCTGTTTTGCTCTTACAGTAATCCAAGAAAAGTGGCTACCATAATGAATGTAGAGCCTAAGTCTGCTTCCAGGGGAAGCAAAAGCAAGCCTTTTATTCTTAGGAGCTGGATAACATTAGTGAAAACTGCTACTTATACACATGGAACCATCCCATTCATTATCTGAAACACATCTAGCTTCCTCTTGCACTCAACTGTGTGTTTTCAATTACAAATGTTCGCCACATCTCACATCTCTTACATGCTGTAGCATGTGACACATTGTGGCAACTTTTGTTCAACTAGGAGGTTTTGGTCCAAAGAGGATTCAATAAACTTGGAGGGTGAATTACTCTTACATCCCTTGAGAAGCTGATCCTGTCAGCTTGGCAGAGCATTGCTCGAACTGCTGCACTGCATATTATGTCTAGACTGTGGATAAGTTAATAACACTAGAAGTAGAGCTAAAGGTAGAGGGAATTATATGCCACGGTTATTAAACTTTGACCTTTATGATGCTTTAAAATCATAAAACATTTTGAAATAGCTACACTACATCCAGGATAGCACTACTGTCGGGAAAACTGTGTCTCAATACAACACATAGCATTTATATCAGCACCTCTCTTCATATTCCAATTCCTGTACGTAGCAGTTAAGGACCTGTAGTGCCGCCTTCCTTCTAGTTAGGTTGTCTGTGGAGATCTGCTGTTAGAGACAGAATCTGGTGTGAAGCATCACATCCTGTTTGTTCTGCCTTTTGTACTGCCATTGCACAGCCGCGGTGCTTTACAGGCTTCAGCATTAGCCACACGGCCCTGGAGCCGGTGGATGGAAGGGGCACCAGCTCTCCCATTTTGCAGATGAGAAAACTGAGGCACCTGCTTTTTGCCAGGCAGAGTCTTGTGGAATAAGCAAAAACAGGACTGAAGAGATTTAAACTGCTACTCGGAAACCTACATTAGGGGATTTGGTTTTCTTGCTCCTTCTATATTCATTGGAGAGAAAGCCTCTTTTCACAGCCATTGGAATCCTTTCTAGAGTCATTGGAGAGAGAAGTGATTAAAAATAGAGGCCTCCTTAGGGGCCTGAGTTGCCTTGTGAAGTTCTCTTTCTTCAATGGCTGTAGAAAGCCTGGGGAAAAGTGTCTCAATTAAGCTGTGTGAATATCCTCTCTCCTCATGCTGTGTCTTGTGCTCTAATTATAAGGCAGCCTTTCTTCCCTATTTGTTGCATTGCTGTGCATAGGGAAGAAACACAGGTATCGGGGAACAAAAGAATTCAAACTCTAGACCTCTGATCTGAGCCTGCCTGTTAACAAATATCTGAAAGGTAAATGTTTTTGAGAGTCGGGATTTAGATTTGGCTCATTTTAAAGATCCAAGACCCTTTGCAAAATGTGAACTTTTCCCAGTTTAGATCTCATATGTTGCTGTCTTTCCCCATCCACACAGGGCTGAATAAGCACGTATTGGTCTCTGGGTGTCAGAATTCACCACCACCCATAACAAGCTGACGTTCACCAAGGAGAAAAGGTGCTTTTTTGTGGCAACAAACACAGAGTGCTTTTTTCCCAAGCTGTCTGAAAACCTGCCCATACATTTGTGTGCACACCATTATTTTGTTTAATATTTACAAAACTGGTGGAAGTTTTTGGATTTAAAATGGTAGGTGAATCAGGGGTCTTAAGAGCACTAATGAGCCAATCCTGAAGGAGCCATTTCCATATGTCATGTCACTTGACTGAAGTTTGAGTTCAAGGAAAAACAATCTCTCAGCCACTTAGTATGCAGACATTCGCCTGTGACCTCCAGTTGCTAAGCTTTGCTCCAAAAAGTCAGCTCTGCAGCCATTCCACAGATTAACAATACAAACTCTGAGAGTTCCATTTTTTCTTTCACCTTGCAATAGTAAAAATATAAATTATGAGATTGGTCCCACAGGTACGAAGCATGTGCATTGAGTGCCAGAGTTCTAAAGCAATAGGAGAAGCGCTCAGCACCAGGAGGGGAGCAGCCAGCACTTGGAAGATCAGACTTTCTGCACGCAGTTAAAAAGATCTAGTGTCATTTCATTTCAGAGCTATTAGAAGAGAATAAAGCAAAAACTTCAAGCCTTTGGATAACACATTTGGATTTTTTGCTTTCACTGTTTCTATGCCTTTGTATTGCTTTCATGTTGCACAGATGTGAGTGCCGGAGTGCAAAGCAGTTCTCAGAAGTATATGTGGCTATTCACTTTGCCAACCGTACCTCAGAACAGAAGCAAGCTACTGGCAGTGTCTCCTTGTAATACTGCGGAGCAAGAGAGAAAGAAGTTTGTCACCTGCCAAGGCTGCGTACCAGAAATGACTGTCTCTGTGGTTCACTGGAGAGCAGCAGATATTCCAGGGAAAATCTACCCTGTAGAGCAGACATCCTCATGG
The DNA here is from genome assembly GCA_024606505.1 of Aquila spilogaster. NCBI lineage: Eukaryota > Metazoa > Chordata > Aves > Accipitriformes > Accipitridae > Aquila > Aquila spilogaster. Next base: position 29,333 of record JANHGO010002053.1, read on the forward strand.
CTAAGATATGAGCGTCTTATGGTGCTTATTCCACAAACATTCTTGGGAAGAAAAACCTTGGAGATGAGATTTACTATCAGCAAAGGCTTATCAGGGCTCCATTAGGTAAGGGGCACTTTTACCTCCTATTGCACTAGCAGCAAAGTAAACAATCACCTGAATGCTTTTGAAAATCCTATCTTTTGATGCTGGGATGTTTGTAAATATGCAAACAAAGAGGGATGAGAGTAGGAGCAGAAGTGTCAAGGGATTTTATTTATGAAGCTATTGACAAATACCTTTTGCTCTGTTTACTCACCTCTTCCCTTAAGGAGAAACTAGATAATGGCAAGGATCTTCATGAAACCAACTGAAATTCTAATATAGCACCAAAGCCCAGAATTTTGTCTCTTAAATTTCACTAAGATTGATATGCTGAGCACAGGATAGTGGAGGAGACATGAGAAAACAACAGAAAAAAAACCTGAACACAAGGGCAGTTAGACATGGCAGACAGTGTTTTGAAGGTTAGATTGGTCTGAAAAGTAAAACACTTCAAGTTCATGGAAACCTGTGACATGAAAGAATCAAACGCCAGAATTTTTCCATTCTTACTATCATAAAAATGAATCTTTAACTGCCCATATTATAGCTACTGTCAGTGGGAACAATCCAAATTCCTGTACCCTGCAGATGAAGAACCCCAAATTGCCTCTTCCTAAATATATCCTCATGGATAGCTCAAAAGCTGGATAGCCTCTGTGAGGCTCTCAGGTGCAGTTTGCACAGTCACAGTCACTGTACCAAGACCAGCAATGTTTCAGCCTGCTTGATCGCCCATTCCCAGGGGGATCACAGTGAGTCTTGATGCAGACTGGGTAGCGAGGTGCATGAGGACAAGCCTGGTTTGGAGGTGACCTGTCCTCTTGCAAACCCAGGAGGATTTGCTTGCTTTCAGGGCAGCCTGTGCAAAGCTGAAAACTCTCTTCCCTAGTGAATCAGCCAGTGATAATTCTTTCCCCATCTAGCTTTCACTGACTTTTTCTGCAAAAGAGCGAACACTAATGCTTTCTTTACCTTCCTGTCGCAAAGGAGAAATCTTGGCCTCAAGTCACAGCCGCCTGGCTCTTTTCCTCTTTATTTTTGTTTTTACCCAGCCTTCTCCTGACGATTATCCAGCTTTGCTGTTGTAGGTTGAATAATTCAGGTGGAATGAACTGTGAGTTGAAACAAGTAGACAGTGTTCCACCACTTGTCCACTTAAGTTATTCACAAATTTTCTTGAAGTAGGACCTTTGCTCTGAATCTTAAATGATTACGGTGTTTCAGGTAGAGTTATGACTATATAGGAAGCAGCTGTGTTCAGTTTCAAATACTCAGGCATGAAATACATTAACATTTTTTCCTTGCTGTATAACTAAACATGTATTCTTTAATTTTAAGTGCTATTGTGGCCTGACACTAATGAGTCATGTCATTGGACTAGATTCTCTTAAGCCTTTTTTTTTTAATGTTTCTTCAGTGCACTTCATATTATTAGCTGCTCCCATTAGTTCCACCTGCAGTTCCAGTTACCAAGTTCATGTTAAGCTGTTACGCATTTGAGTGTCATAAAGTCAATGTCTTATTTTCTAAAAATCTTAATTTCCCCCAAACTTCCATCAATAACATCTTTAAAATCCATTTGCAATGTAAATGACTCGAAGTATAATCCATCCTGCTGTGTTCCAGAACACTTCCTTCTTATTTAATTGCCATAGACACTTTAGTTACTAATTAAACTTTATTGTTTATGATGTTGCATTTCATTAATAGTTGTGATAAAAACTGCATGTTCCAGCAAATTTTTTGCATGTTAATGCCACTAGTGGGGTAGAATGCAGAATTGATGGGAAAGAGTTCATCTCAAAGGTTTCAGGATTGCACTCATAACCATGTAGTTAAACTGCCCCACAAGCCTGACCTTGAAAAAAGAGAGTGCATGTTTGGAGTGTAGAGTCTTTCCCTTCTTGTATGATGGAATAAATTAAAGCTTCTTTAATTATAGTGAAGATATTGGAAATGTCATTACAGTCATTTGCAGAAGAAATGTTTCACGGTACATACACATGCATATGTTTATAAGTATTTGAATGAAAAGTGAATGATTAGGAAAGTTTGGGACATAGTTTGAACTAACAATTTTTTAAGCTCAGGAGCTACTAAGCCCATTCACCCCAAAACTGTAATTAAAGATATTAAG
>JANHGO010002054.1:0-31551 GCA_024606505.1 Aquila spilogaster
AGGAGGCGGGAGGGGCAAAAAAAAAAAAAAAAAAAAGTCAAACACACACGATGATGTTGGGCTTGGCTTTCCACCCCCCCCCGCCCTGAGAGCAATATCTTTCATTTATTGCAATACAGTGTGAATTTCAGTGTTGTAGATGATACGTATTTTTCCAGTATGTGTTTATAGATTTAAGCATGGTATAAATTGTGATTCTGATACTTTTAGTTTTTTGTAAGATGAGACAGATGGTTTTAGGTTGAAAGGAAGATAAAATGACAAGATGGGACTTGCAAGCATAGGTACTTTTCATGGCATCAGGGATCTGTTGCTTTCTCCTGTATTGATCCTTCTCCACTGGAAGGCAATTAACCATTAACCACCAGAGACTTTGGTCGGTGCAGGTTCACTATCGCGTTAATAACCGTTGCTTGGAAGCATACATCTTCCTTGAGAATGAACTTATGCAGGGCTATGGGGACGGCTGGGGAGTTTTATTTCAGGGTTGGGGTAGCACTGCATCTAGTGTTTACTGCTTTTGAAAAAGTAAGGGTGACTTCAGCTTGTTCACTTCTGAATGCAATAGAAGTATTTTTGTTCCTAGATGATGTGGATCTTCCAGCTTTTTGTCCTGGAAAACCTTCAGTTACTAAATGTAAATGGGTATATTGCTAGTGGGTTACAGGGAATTCTGCTAATGCTGTTGATCTTTTTGTGTTGACTTGGAAGAAAATGTGAAATTTTATTGATAAAGCTTCCAGAGGATATAATGACTTGGAAAGGGATAATAAGAGCTCTCAGATGATTGAGGAAAACCAGTATTTGTTATATGCTACAAACAAACAGTATTCATGCAGGTGTTGCCAAATTTCGTGTGACTTAGCTAGATAGACAGACTGACCTTGGGGGTGGCTGTGCTGATGGCCTGTGCCTAGCTGCACTATTTTGTATAAAAAAGACAGACTAGCCTGATCCTTGAATCTATTCACAATCAAATCGAGGAGTAGGGAGGTTATTTTGTATCCGGCAGGGACTTCTTCCTGAATGCCACCAGTTCTTATGGCTACCTAGTAGAAAGGGTCATGCTAATTGTCTGTGTTCCTGAGTTCCAAGGACCTGTTTTCTAGCTCTTTCCAGTTTCTCAGAAGGTAAGGAATAAATGGTTCATCAGATAGAAGTGTCTGAATACATAACAGAAGAAAAGTGATGATGGAGAGTAAACAAATATAATGGAATTTGCTAATTGATTCTGAGCCCAGATGAATTCTGGTTTAGATCATTTGTTTGCTACTTGCAATCTTTGAATAGGGATTACACTAGATCATATCTTCTGGAAAAAGCACCTAAACAGGAATTAATTCAGGAAGGTCTTTGGCCTTTGTTAATACAAATTTCATGAGATCATGTGCCAGGCGGTGCTTAATATTTTTCTTAAGTACAGCTTTGTTTTTAGTGGTGGAATTCAACTTAGAGTGTCTACAGAGCACAGCGGGGCTTCTGGTAGGGTCTGGACACTTCATTCTACAAAGCAACTGTGTAATTTTTTTATTTTCCTTAGGGTATTATTTGATAGTGATTAGTTGTCACATCAGACTTCTTTTAAAAAAGGGTGGTGGTGGTGGTGGATTTTATTGCAGTGGTTGAGTTAGGAATGAATATACTCATCTGTAAGTTTCATGGAATGAATAGTTTAAGACTGCATCATTCAAATTAATGTCCAAGGAAGTAATTTGTCCTTGTGTAATAAAACAAAATAGATGTAAAACCTCTTCGTTGAGTATAACCTTGCTTTAACTTCCAGTTAAAAAGTCTTATAATGGGATACAGGTCGGAGTTTCATCTTTTTAATTTTGGTTTGTGAATGCTTCCTAGTTCCTGCAGAGATCATAGCTTTTTTGTGTGTGCTAACATTTTCATGTTGTGGCACTATAACCTGTGAACTTCTTATTCCTAACAGATGCTCATTTCCTGAAGGGTGTGTTTTAGATTGATTCAGCTAAAAGAAAAATTGAGTGTGCTATTGAAGAATGCGTGAGAGGAAGGGCACAGAATATAGATGTTGCTCCCTTAAAACTCATTACAGAATAACAGTATCTACGTTCTTTTGAAAGTACTACTTCAAAGTTGTCTTTTTGAGGTACTACTGAAAAAAACTTTCCCAAGATAGTTTCAGGCACCTTTATTTGCAGAGTAGCTTATTTCATTTAAGATGGATGTGTTTCTGAGTATAGCTTTTTGACAGTCAAGGTTTGATGTGTTTGTGGTTCGTGCATTTCAGTAGCTGTTTAGACTTCAGTCTATTCTGATTACTGTGCTAGAGTAGAATTGTTATATCTTGGCTCTGAGGACCCAAAGGAAAAAAGGATGCAGCAGGTAAATAATCGGTTCTGTGTAAATCTACCAAAAGTGTTGCTTTTACCTATTTTCAGAGGACCTGAGTCCTTAAAGAACTACAAGTAGAAGGAAGACTGGTTTTCTTCCTATTCTGCATTGTTCAGTGCTGTCTGATTTCCTTCCTACCAGCTCTGTTTTTGAGGCTTTTGTGTGTGTCTGGTCATACTGAAAACAAAACAAACCCTTGATTATGTATACTTTTTGCACTGACTTGTTAAAGTTATCTATGTATTTGATCCGGATGATGCTAGCAGTGCATGACCAGCACTTTTCCAAACCGTGGGGGAAAAAAAAATGCCTTTAACTTTCTCAAAGTACTAATATTATGCCTTGTGTTGAAAACCAGGGCTGTGTACAAGTGACTTACCCTCATCCTCCCCCTGCCCCTGTGATGAGCCTGTAAATAGTTACATTTTATTAAAATTCTTTGACACAAGGTCTTGTTGGCCAAGTAACTTAAACTTGAGTTTTAGCAGGGGGTAGTAGAGACTTGTCATCTTGTTCTGTTTTAGGGTATCTCCCAAAATGGGTGAGACAGGGACAGCCTCTTCACCCACCCCCAATCTCACTCTTAACTCATAACTTCTGCTAAATCAGAAAGTATTGGTCTTTTTGAACAAGTCCCGTATATGCCTACTACTTACACTACTTATACTTTTTATCATTCTTCTCCCTAGATTGAACATCTATAAAGGCTTCAACTGGAAAAAGTATTTCCTTTGAAATAATCTCAGTTTCTGTTGAAAACTCCTTTGATGTTTTGACTTAGTAGCAAAGGTCCTAAGGGATTTCACTGCTGGAGAAGAAGCAAATCAGGTTTGGGATCTTGGGGGTGTGGGGAGAGGAATAATTTTGTTGGGGTTTTGAGTCATTCATAGTAAACTTGCTTTGTTATCTATATGCAAGGTAGATTGAGCTTTCTAGATTAAGCCTCCCCACCCTCAGCTTGTCAGCTTGTTTGACATCAACAATTTATTTTAGGAATAGCTTTTACTAAGCTGTGGAAATACCGTGTTGTGTTTACTTAAATCCAAGTGATAAGTTTTAATAATATGACTTGTTGAAGACGGGAAGCCTTCAGAGAACCTGTCTTGCAGGTTAGTCAAATTCTGTAATTATGTGATTTTACTTAATAAAGAAAACACTGGAAGTCAATGTTATTACAGTAAAAAGATTGAAATTGCAATAGAAGTGTCACTAAAATTATTGAAGTCTTGTAATGTTGACTGTATATGAATAATGAGGAAAATTACAAGCAAGAAACCTATTTGTTAGATTGGCTAAAGAGGGATTTGCCTGGGATCTCACAAACTATTTTAGCAGTAGCACAAATCAAAAGGAATAGAAACATTTTGCTCGTAAGAATTTTCTGTGGAGATGCTTACCTCCTAATTTTGAATTAATATGATGACTCTCGATTGCTAAATATATCTTAAAAACTTTTAATAGATTTATCTTAATATGTTGTTCCTAATATGAAGTAATATCATACTTCACCTTTTGGAGGCCTAAATGAGTGACCTGCTTGACAGCAGCCTTGTTAGCTCCTCGAACAAGTATTTGGGTTTGTAATTGAGTGCAACACTGGTGCTATCTGCTTGGCATTTTCTGATCTTTTGCTTGTCTTTACAAACAAAACGAGTACGAATTCTCAAGTTAGATGAATTATCTTTTCCTGCTGCCAGCATTGTCTCCCCTCCCCCTTCATAGGTGATTTCCTGTGGTTAGCCCTTGAGTACATAATTCCCGCTGGCTAAGCATGATGGAGGGAGCATGACAAAACGGGCTAATGTACTTTACAGTCACAATATTTCCAACTTGCCCTGTCCAAATGTATATACACAAGATCGTACATAAATCAGTTTTAGTAACACGCTGTTGGTTATCATAGCTAGTTGATATATCTCACAGCTAAGATGGTGTTCTGCAGCAAATCTGCTTCCACAAATGTCCTCTCTGACCAGGAGGGGGGTGTGCAGTCACGTTATGCTTAGCTCCTTGGCTGTCGAGTGGAATTTTGGCTTATTTCTAATTCAGAACAGTATGGTAAGGTTATATATTTGACTGAGCTCTCTGGTATGATGTTAATGATTTCTGTGAAGTACGATAGGTATTGAACATAAATGTGCTGTGTATTAGATACCAGCATAAGTAAGGGTTGAGTCGACACGTTAGCTGTATTGATGTGCAGTGCTTTCTGCCATCTGGAGCCTCTGCCCGGTTTCTCACTAACGCTTTACTCTTGGCTGTTGTTCAACTTCTGGCAACTTCTCTTTCTCCTGCTACTTAATTATTTCAGACCTAAAAGGTAGTTTATTTATATATAAGTGTAATATTCAGATTTTGTATTTCAATTTTGGGTATCCAGAGAGTCACAAAAGCCTTGTGACACTCTTTGGAATGCTTGTTCTTCTGTAGCCTTCACTTTTCTATATCCCTGATAACTGATGTAAAGATTTAAAGGTTCTCTGAAATGGCGTGTAGTCCAGTAGCGTTTTAGAGGAGTACCAAGGGACTGACTTCCTGCATCACTGACCTGTTTATGGATATATTTTTCTTCATTGAACAGTCTTCCAATCTCAAGAACGTGGACTACACGAGAATAATGCAGGCTGGGCTGGGAAAGGATAACTTACCTGTTTGTGAGTATTAATGCCCAGAATAGCATGCTTGGTAAAATGGATTAACAGTCCGCAAAATTAATCAATTGGCCAGATCACGTGTTGGCTGCCTTAATGTGGATATTTGAATTGTAATTATTACCACCTCGTCTTTGCTTTCTCTGGTTTCTATTTGGTACTTCAGCATCCTTAGTAAAAACAAGGATCTTTTTGTGTAGGAAACCTTCACAGCTTTCCCCGTTGGTGACGTTTGCAGCTAATCAATAATCACTTTTTCTGTCAGTCTCTCTCCTATAATACTGAGACTCCCTGGCAAGCAATTGTGCGTTAGTAAGTATAACTGCATTCTGTTCAGTGTCATTGAGATGTGTGATTATCACGTTAAAAATTTAGGTGTTTATAATGTCAATTTTTTAAGCAAAACACTCCTGCTTCTAAATCAGGGAGGGATACTATGGTAGTTTGTTCATCTTCTATTGTTATAGTTACAACTATTTGGTGGTCTTTATTCATATACAACCTGTCCCCCCGAAACCAAAGGTGTGTTTCACTACTGCATCACATTAAACCATGACTATGTTTGGAAGTAGGAACCTCTGAATTTTTCACTGTTGCCAATCATTTACCAATTTCCAAGCTACTGCTTAAAAGCTTTATGGAATTGGATTTTGTGTAACTGATGTCAAAAGAATTTTTTTTTCTCTGAAATAATAATAATAAACTCTGATAGCTGCTTGAGTTTCTTGAGTGTTGCTGTGCCAGTGAAACTGGAGATGTGTTGCATATTACTGATCATTTTCCTGCCTGTTGTTGGGCATGTTAATTTTGCATTCTTCATACTCCAGTGCTAGGAAGAAAACTCTTATTTAATCTTTTTAAAAATACCATTTTAGTATGCTTTTCTAAAAGGGCATGTCCTCTTACTGCAAAACCCCTAGTACTTTGGGGGGTTATTTAGCAATGAAAAAAAAAAAAATCTTTAGACTTCTATCTTACCTTCTGTGAGAAAAATGTCCTGTTCACCTGCTACTTTGGTGTCAGACTTTCATGACCATGGACAGGGACCATTAGTCACCTTGGCCCAGCCCCTTGCTGAGTGCAGCAGACCCAGGCACCCTGTGTCAGAGGACACTTCCACATTTCTTGGCCATGTCAATATTGACCAGAAATATACACATAGCTGCAGTAGTAATGTGGGCATCCTCTTCGAGAGGAGTCCTGAATATAGTTCTGAGTGATACTCATCTAATTCCAAGACCTTCCTGGACCAGTGTTATACCACCCTTAACAACAACTACTTTAATGAAAAAAAATTGAGTACACTGGTTTTTGTAGTGCAGGTAGTGTTCTGCTTTATTAGGCATATGCTTTGTTTTGCTTTGGTTTTGCAGTAGTTGATACCTTGCAGGGCTGTACGGTATTTTGGTGGATGAGTTTGTTCTCACTTTCATGTGGTGCATGGAACTGGTCTGTCTAGAGTGTAGCCAAGACAACCTTTTCTGTGAGAAAACAGACAGTATTTTGCTTAGTCTCTTGGATGGGTACTTCCAATGCTTTAAAAAATGTTCATGGATTTCTTAAAGCATAGCAGATGAAAAATAACCAGAATGTTGAAATAGATGAAATCATATAGGCAAGAGTGATGACACTGCCAAGTAGATCTGTTTCAGTTTGCTCTTCCTCTGAAAAACTGGGCTATACCAGATGTTAACTAGGTATAATGTGGATTTTAAAAAGGATTAAGGAAGGGGTAAGTGTTGATGGTTTACTGCTGGTTTTTACATTATAATATCTCTTCAGTGCTGTAATATACCTTCTGTAGAGGCTACTGTTACCGTAGAGATTACAGTCACTACTGACAATGTTCAGGAGCAATGTTTAAAGCAAACAACCCCCAAAACCTTGCTGTGCTAGAGGTCTGGCCAGCATGCTGTCCTGTCTGACAGTGCTTGGTACTAGATGAATGGAGAAGAGAACCATGGTGCGTGTGTAAAATAATTCTCCTCCTGTGTGCCTTTCCACATCTTAACCTGTCCAGAGATGTCCTGCATCAGGTTTTGCTACCTACTGTTGAACCCCTTACCCGTGAGTTTGACTTCCAGAATGGCTTATCCTTAAATCAGTTGGGATTAGGGAGAAAGGATCCTAAATTTTCATTTATCGGATAGTTTCCTATATCTTGAACTGAAGGCATAAAGAAATCTTTCTTCATATCTGAAAATCACTTAGGATTTTGTAAGTGTCACTCATCTGCCAGCAGCAGTTCTGTGACCGATTTAGCTGTGCCTGAGAGAGGAGAGGAACAGCTCAGCCTGCGACTGGAGAGCACCCAAGTCAGAGCTTCGCTCGGGCTGTGGGGAAGGAGGTCTTCACCAGCGAGTGCGACTTGACTGCTGCCTCCCAAACGGCGTTGGGTGACAGCGGTGGGAAGCGAGACAGAGCTGCTATGTGAAGCTGCAGAGCAATGTCATAGTGTGCTCAGTGACTGGAAGTGCCGGAGAAGGCTTAGCACAGAACAGCTGTGGCAAATGGGTTTTGGCATAAAAAGTGTAGGCAGGAGAGCAAGTGGCATAGACAAAACATCCTGATGGGTTTTGAGGGGCTAGCAAGGGTTAAGGGCAGTACCTTCCTTTAGTGTTACTCAGACGCTTGCAGAAAATGTGTTGTTTCAAATGTTTTAACAAACTTAATTTTTGATCTTCCTAATGTGGTGGTGCATTTCTTTCCCCACTCTGGGTGGATTTCACGACACCTACGTAGAAAAAAAGGGAATTAATTCAAGTGGTATGGAATACCTTTGTTATATTAGGACCTTGTAGAATAAAATGTAGCCTTTATCGTCTCTTGGTAACATTTTTTTTCCTAATCTGTATATTTCTTAATGCGCCTGAGAAAATAAGTGCAATATTTTCTAGCTGTTTTCCCCCATGAGAAATTTGATTAAATCCTGCATATTTTTTGAGCATCACATTTCTGTTGAACTTGTTTAGGGTTCAGTGATGATGAGCCAAATCTAAATATTCCTCCTGTGCTTTTCTTTACCTGAGCTCTCCTGAGACATTGCATCACTCTCACTTTCATGATGTTTGTGTGACTTCACCAGGCTTCAACTGCAAGAAAGATGGGGGTGTGTTGTCTAGTAAATATGTCACTCAGCCCACTGAAGGTCTGATTTTGATAGTGACAGGCTGTTAGAGCAAATCATGGCAGTCTTTGAGTGCTTATGTTCTAATTGCTCAAGTGGTTCTTCAAGGTCATTCAGGTGAAATCAAGGAGTATTGTTTAAGCTGTGATTTTTCACTTTCTTTGTACTTTCTGGTACAAATTATACTGTTCTAAGGTGGTGTATGCCTTATTCTCCAGAAAATTAACATTTTAGAGAGGGTGAGTTAGTGTGACAGCAGCTTGCAAGAAAAACAGTATTTCCATATATCTTTTCCATTGTAAATAACATTTATAGAAAGAACAGAAAGATTCCATGCCCCAACCCCGCTTTCCGTTATGGTGAAGAGTGCATGCAGAGAGTCCCATGTTCCTGATCCATGTCAGCCTTCTTTCTGGCACTTATTTTCGTGAAATAGTTTTTTTAAAACATAAAACTTTAAAATCATTGAAAAGGATACTCAGGACTGTAAAAATAAGTTTTCTTTAATTAAAAAAAAAAAAGTTACGGTTGTCCAGAAGTGACAGCTGTCTAGCTTATCACTTCTACTTTAAATCTCTGCACACAGAGTTATATCTGTCAACATATGCCCCAGTAACTAGATCTTGTAAGGTCCTTCTGCCATTCTCCAGTCTCTTTAGTAACATGAAGAATTTAGTTTTATTAGTTAACTTTGTCATCTCAGGCACTTTCTTGCTACAGACTTTAGATAAATGCAGTTTCCTAGATCTCCTTTGAAAGCTTAAAAAATAAATATTAAAAAAAATCATTTTCTTCTACTCCTCTAGTAATGGTGAAGCATAAAGCAAGTATTAACATACTGAAATCATTACTGCAACTATAACGTCCTTGAGCTTCTTCAGGGCTCTTGGCTGAATGTCATCTGCTCTTGGTGGTTTGCTGATTTTTCAGTTGACCATTTGCTCCACACTTTTTTCTAGCAGTGTTTTGCTTTGAAACAGATCCTTTAATGCATCTTCCATAAAGAAGCCTTTCACTGGGAGAATATCTTTAAACTCCTCCATAGTGAACGTGAAGATGTGAAAAATAAATCTGGTGTTTCTAGCACGACCTTTGCTTGTTTGAGCATTTTTATTAATGCATTTATTTGTTTGCTTAGTTTAGACTTGGAGATCCTGACAGGCTACCTACTGCTCCTTGCTCCTCATGTGCCTTGAAAAAGGATTTAGTTGTAGTTTTTACACTTTTTTTTTTCCCTCACTTCCTTAAATTATTTGTGAGACTGTCTCATTTTTTTTCTCTCTGTCTGTTTTTAGCTTGCTATTGTTTGAGCCCCATTTGGACAACTTCTACAAGATTCTTTTAATGTTTTCTCTAATATGCTATTTAGTCATCTCCTATCCTTGCCTGTCATGTCATTATTCACCCCCACTCAAGTCCTCTTTGTGATTTTTATATTTGCTCTAAGCGTCACGTACAATGTCTTAAATCTCATTGCCTACGGACAATTTTTGATTATTCTCTTTAAGTTTCTTCCTATTTCTCTAATTCCTGTCTTTAAATTCCTTAGTGTTTGTTCCTCCTGCAGACATTTAGGTCACCAGTAAATTCTGGGGGGTTTACACTAATATTTTGAACCCAGTTCTGCACAGTGCTTAGGATCAAGAGATGCCTTTTCTTTTTTTAATAGCATGACAACTCATTCCATGAAGCCATCACTCCTGATGTTCAGTATTTTGTCTTGGCATCCTGTGACATTTGGTGGATAACAGAAACCTCCCACTGTTTTTGTTTTTGCTTTTGTAATGTTTCTGACTGCCTTCAGCTTGGTCATTCAACATCTGCATGTTTAAATGTGATGGCTCATGCATTTCTTGTTTTCACTGTCTTGAATGTAAAGAAGGTAAATGTACTCCCTTAATGAATAGATAATGGTTTTGGATAAACTTGTCTCTTTTAAATTTTCCCCCCTGAAATTTTTTTTTGAGCTGCAGATAACAATTTCATTCTAAACTTTCTTACTGGTTTCTTTTTTTCTTGAATGCATATGCATGTCAATAACCAGTGGACCTCCAGTACTGGAGGTTTTCTTTTCTTGGTGAAGATGACTTTCTTTAATTCAGAAGACCTTTCCTTTTCACCACTTTTTGGAAAGTAGCTGAATAAAAATAGGGAACTTGTTCCACATCAGCATTTTTGCTCCCATGATTTTAGATCTGAGATGCTTGACTTGCATGTGAGCATGTTTTCTTAAATACCTACTCTTGAATGTTAGCATAGGGTATGTAAGTGAAGTTGTGTAGCTTCTTATCTGTATCTTTTCTAGCAATTACTTGAAGATTGTGTTTTATCCTCTACTTTGCCTTGGAAAAATCTGGCTGAAGACAATGACTTTGCAATAATCTCGCTGGCTCTGTAAACTGAGCAGTCAGTAATTCTGTGCCTGTGTAAAACTCAAGGACGCTCCTTTGTACTGGAGGAGGCTCCAGTTTGAGTTTCCGGTTTGGTAGCAGGGTAAAAATATTTTCTGAACTCTGTAAATCCAACACACAAGATGTGGAGGTTCCTATGTTAAACAGACTGTTTTTTATTGTGGTCTTCAGAGGGGTCTTATAAATATTAATGGCAGGCAATAGTATGTAGAAAACTGGAGAGCAAAAAGAGGTTAGCAAAAACATGTGAAAGGTGGAACAGAGGCATGAGATAAATTATATCTGAAATTCAAGAGATAAACCTCCCTGCTCAAGAGGAGGGAAAATAAAGAATAAAATAATTGACTTACTTTATCCCCCCCCCCCTTTTTTTTTTTTTTTTAGTCAAATGCCTTTTCTTCAAGTCATTGTGGTCTAGGACTCTTCATTGTCACTGACTTGAATTTGTATGCTGTCTTAACTTTTGTTTTAGTGTCCTCAAATAATGCTGTATGAAAACACTTGGGGATTGTGAAAGGCACTTCATTGATATCTGGTGTAGTCTCTGTAACACTTGTGGAGAAACAAGGTATAGAAGAGACCTCTGAGAGGTTTCTGTATGAATTATAACCTGGGGCAGGAGGAAGGCTGCTGTGGCGGAATAGCTGAATGCCAGTTGGAGGCTTGTTGTGGAACAGTCTTCCTGGTTAACACTGCATATTTTTCTAAGCAGTATTGTATTCAACTTTCAAAAGGCAAGAATCTTTGGTAATTGTCTCGATTCACAATAGAAGTTTAAAAGCTAAATGCAAACAATCAAATACAGAAGGAAAAATGTCATTTAGCTTATAACTTGCTTTTTTTCCTGTATCAATTCTTTCATCTCAGAGTTGCTAATAAATCAGCTATAGTGCAAAAGTTTTTAAAATACATAAATTGTTAACTTTTGCATCTGTGGAACTTTTATTACAAAAGAAAAGGGGCTTTCCATCTCTGTAGTCAAACAATCATTCAAGTTTCAAAAGCTGTTTTATCAACCCTCAGATGCAGGGGAAGGTTTTGTTGTTTAATTTTTTTTAATGCTCTTTTAGCATTAAACCCAACTATTATAACCGATGTGCTATTAATTTTTTCCAGGTTTCGCTAAATGGTACACAGTTTACAGACAGTTCTGTTGGATCAGAGTTCACAGGTGTTTCTCAGGTATGTGAAGCCAAATTTTGGGGGTGTATATGATAGCAGAATTATTTGCTAACGGGAGAAGGTATTAAACAGTATTAAATGTACTAGAGAAAACTCTCCAAAAGGATTTCTGTTTGAGATTGGAACTTGGCTAACTGAAGTCAGTTTCTGATGACTTCACTATTCAAGCTTTAAAAAGCAGTGAAAGCTACTATTTCTAAAGTAAAATGTTATTGTTATAATCTTGAAATTGGACATGGATGTAAAAAAAAAAAAAAAGGTGCAGTTTTATGGTAACAAGTTATTCTTGGAAATAAATCTAAATATGTAGCAGAGATGCAGTTATTTCTGTTCCAGCTTGTCCTACTTCCAGCTTTCATTTATGAATGTTACATCTGAACATGTTTCAGAGAGAAAGTGAGTCTGGGTGTTTTCTTGCAGAGATGCATCACACATTTTTTGAAGCTTGACTAGTGGAAAAATATCTTGCTTTTCTCAAAATGTACACTTTGCTCTGATTACACAGAAGACACATACAGATATATATGTGACCTAATTCCAAGCTCATCTAATCCAGGAAGAGTTTATTGCTTGTGTTGAAATGGTCACATGAACAGTCACTGCATTCATCATCTTTTAAATAAATAAGAAACTGCAATTCATAGCTTCATTTTAGTATGACAGAGCCATAAAGGGAATCTGAGATACTTATGGTCTAGAATTTGTCAAGGTTCTAACTGTCAATTTTGTTAGAAATAAACTGCTCAGAAATGTTCATTCTTAGCAGTTGAGTTGCATTGTGCTTTAGGAACCAAGTGCTTTCATTTGAACTTCATATTTGTTGTAAATACGGGCCCAACTGGGAGATTGTTAGCATTTTACTGAGTCTGTGAAGTGGCCAGAATTAAGATTGTTGTTCCTGCTGTATTTGCCATTGCTTTTTTAATGATTATGATGCAACTTTAAGTAAATTACACACACAAGTCTTAACCTCTAGAAGTATTTGCACCATGGCTGGGATATGTTTGTCACGACCCTTACCTTTGCAAAAGAGTGTCAGGTTGTCTTAACTTCTGAACTTTTACATTTTTGTCCTCTGCTTTTCCTACTTGTCGCAAGATGGACTGCAGATGATGTTCATAAGGGTTTACCTGCAATAGCTATAAAGATGTCATCATTCCAACAGAGACTTAATCTGGCTTCAAAAAAATTTTATTTTAACAAGGAAACTTTCAGGGCTAAGGAGATGAGCAGCCATGGCCTCCTGGTTGCAGGTTTTTTAGGCATTAATAAGATCTGTAGCTGAGCACAGGTCAGCCAAGAGGAATGTCTAACTTGAGGAATCTGTTCGTGCTTGTAGAGCCAATAAGGGGATAGTTCCCACCTTTCAGGAGGCAGAGTGAGTCTTCCCTCCTGAGAATGTTTTCTGAAAACCTGCAGTAGATACCTGGAGAAATTGTGTTCTTTTTCTTGCCTCAGTGCTTAGGTGGGAATTCTTGAAGTGGCATCAGTGAGTAAAGAGATTAGCTGTTCTTACTAAAACTGTTAACTTAAATTTCTCATGAACTTCTGAAGGAGAAGATACTTGTGGAGATGAATTCAGTGTGTCTTTTTTGATGTCTAGAATTCTCAGTTTTTCTTTCCATGTTGCTGAGTCTGTCAGTTTTATAAATGCAAAGAACATGAAAATCAGAGTTTGTAATGCTGTGCTGTTTTTCTTCAGATGTCAGCAATAGGGAATTGATTTGTTGTTGCTGTGAAGACAAGAAGAGTTAGTGAATTGTGCTATAGCTTCAACTAGTCCTTTGCCCTAAAGAACTTTTCACCTGTGCTTGTGGAGTTCAGCCCTACAGGATCTTTAAAGCAGTATTTTTGTTGGTATTGGGGTTGGAGCAGTGTCTAGAGGAATGGTTCAATAACTTATTTAAATTTTGCCTTTCCTTCGAGAAAGAATTTCACTATTTTGAGGCTTACATAGAAGATCTTGCTAATTAAGGCAGAGCTAGTAGCTATAATATAAATGGACAAATCTTATTCCGCCATTACAAGATGTTTTGTTCTATTCATTAATAACTTTGCTTATGTTTTGTAAAGTTGGGTTCTGTTTCGCTTGTTCTGCTTGACGTGTTTTTGAGTATCAGTCTTGGTGAATAATCAGCATCTCATGGCAGAACCATAACTTAATGCACAGGAGTATCTTTGAAGAGAAACTAAGTTTTGAACTGCCTCTGTCCTCATAAGTTACCAAGTCTACTTTCTTCAATAGCTGACAGTGGATTTTAAGACCCTACTGATTGTGTTTGTTAAAACTGAATTAAGCTTTTATTTTGTAACAAGCTTAACTGAAAGTATCTTTGTTTCAGTTAGTATTGAAAGAGGAGGTGATGCAGAACTTCGAAGAGCAGTTATTTTCCTTTTATCTCTAAGAATGACAACAGTAAAAGGAATTGTACTATCCCTTTTTTATTTTATTTTCTAGATTATTGCATCTAGGCTGAATTATTTTAGAGGGGAAGGCTGTAGTCCATGCTCACTAAAAACATTACTTTTTAAACAGGAGTGTATTCATAATCAAAATTGTTTGCCACATGGTTATTAACACTGCTGTGTTTGATCTTGGGACACTCCAAATATTCACCATTTAATGATGACTGTTAAAATATGTTTTGTTTTGGTTTTTTTTTCAATTTTAGAATAAGTTTTTCTGGTACGTATTCTGTGAATAACCAATTGTCTATCAAAACATTTATTTCTAGACACCATTTACCTTTGGCTTGGGCCAAAGGGCACCATATACAACTGGCGAGCATTGTCTTCTTTGTAGAAGTGAACGAAAAGATACTTCGCTTTCAGAGAGCGGAATAAAAAATTCTAGCAAAACAGCACTTTCCACATCTCCAAAAGCAAACAATATGCTGCATCTTCCACTGTGGGTGTGTCCAGACTGTCGACGAACAGTCGAAAAGGAGGAAAGGCATGCTACAATAGAGCAATCTCTTGTGGTAAGTCGAAGTACTTCAGTTCAGTAGACTAAGAAGATACGTTGTTATGATGGGCTGAATGCTACCTAGTGCTTTGGAACCACTTAAGCTGTAAATGCTTAGAAAATATTTTAGGAGATTTTGAGTTGGTTTTCCTATGAGCTAAGCTGAACAGGCAAGTTGTTCCAAAAATGAGGAATTCTGATTCTGAGTTTTAGATTTTTGAGTAGAGCAAGGCTTGGATTTGTTTCTTGCTGGTTTTTTACCCTTTCAGTTTATTGGATCTCATACGTTGTCCTTTTCCCCTTTACTTAAAATTCTGTTTCTTCTACTCTTACCAATGCAACTTTAATCATTATACTTTTTTTCTATTCTCTGTCTGCTCATGTGTACTTCCCCCCCTTTGTGAGGTAAACTGTCTGAATTTTCCTTGTCCTTCAAAGATGTGGTGTTCCTGAGTCACTGCACTTGCACTGCCACCTTCCTGCATGTGTCTGAGCTTTATCATCTTTTCTTTCCTGTATTTTTTTAATAAAGAAGCACAACTCTGCATAGTATGCACGTAACAATTTCTTATTCTTTGTTGTAGCACTGCAAACACTGATTTAATACATGGTGCTAATATTTCAAGTTGTTATTTTTCTAAATTAGGTGTTAAAATATATTTTCAAATGAGAATTCAACCTCACTTAAGAGCTGTGCTCAGTGTAGCAGAAAGATAGAAAAAGTTCACTGACAGGTCCAACAAAACCCCATTAGAAGTAAACTGTGATGCTATACTGCAGAACCAAATCTTCACAACTCATTGGAAGTGTGTGGCTTCCCATATAATTGGAAGCATCATAGATTCCAGCTGACATCTCCTTGTAGAGAGCTAACAGACTGTGCACATGCCCATAGGCACATACAGATTTTTATTTCAGTAAACAAATCAGTGTGAAGAAAGATTGTCTTTGTGTAGCATATGTTGTTAAACTTATGTTAAAAGCACATTTAACATAGTTTTTTAAGAGTGTATCATTTGTATACAACTAGTGTTTACTGATATTCTTGCTATTAACAAGGGTTAGTAAAATTAGTCAAAAGAGCTTACATGTAAGGAAATTATACTGGTAGTCTGATGGTAAACACATCCTAGATAGTTCAAAGCACAGCAAGACTGAAGCACATTATTGTTCAGTTGAGTCAAAATTTTTGACATATTTAAGCTCTGTTTAATGAACTAGTAAAGAAAATTAAGTGTCCTACAAGTGCAAGGAAGGCAGGATTTGCTTCCTAAGTGTTTTGTTAAGTTGCAGATACTCCAGGTAAAATAAAAATTGACAATATTTTTTCTTTAATTTGGCAACTGTTTTCTTAGTTAAAGAGGAATTTTTAAAAGCAAACAGCAAAAGAATTTTCCAAGTTGGGAAGCTTGACTTCAAATAGCTACTAAATGGATTAGGTGGCTAGTCAAATTAGAGAAACCAGCTGGGGAAAAAAAAACCAAAATGAGTTAAAAAAAAAAATCTGTTATCAATCACTGCAAGCCAGAGTATAAGTGGTTTGCTATAGATGCTTCTGTATTCAGGTTGCTGTTGCTCTCGTTGCTACCTTGGTTTGCCTCAGCACCATCCCCAGTAGCTGGTCTTGCTGCTGGCAGCAAATGCATGCAGGTTTGTTTTGACTTGTGTCTGCTTCCTGCTCCAGAATCTGGGGTGAAGCACAAAAAAAGCCCTTCAGTCATGTTCCTGATGTGGGAGAGATCTCTGGTGCCACAGAAAGGTGGTGGCAACCTGGGGAGGGTGCAGGAAGGAAGCATGGTATGTACTGGTGCTGGAGCACAGAGAAGGAAGAGAAACTGGAGACCAGGATACCAGCAGCCTTGGGAGAGAGGTTTGTGTCATCTGCTAGTACTGAGCAGCACTGTACACAGGAGATAGCATCCGTTCCCAATGACAGCAGCTTTCTAACATCCATTAGTATGAAGTAGTATGTCTGGCTGTTATAAACAAGGAGATTTTATGCTTTTTGCTAGAAGGGATTGTTGAACTTCAAAAGTCAAATATACTGTCAAATAGAGACTGAAGAGATTTACTAGTTTATGATTAATCATGGATGATGCAAGCCTTCCTTTAGCTTAGTTCATTGTTTATGCTGGAGTACATAAAGGTGGTAATTGTAACCAACATGCTATGGTTATTAGAAATGAAACTATATTTATATCATTGGTTTTCTCAGTCCGTATCTTGCATTTATTATGCTTTTTGAAGGTCAGTTCTTTGTGCCTGGTTCAGTGTCCTACCAAAACACATTCAGCACTAAGAATTGCTGCATTGCTATTTGCCTACCTATTAACATTTCAGACTTCTACCTTACAAACTGAAGGCTACCTGTGTTTTTTCTTTTCAGAGCCAAGATTTCCTTTTGCACATGCCTCTTGGAAACAGTGGATCACAGCAGGAATCTGTAGGAGGAGGAAGAATAACTGTTGCTGCACAGACGGTGCCTGCTGCAGATCTTAGCAATTCCTCACCTTCAGACATAGCATGCAACTGTGAGGCCTGTAATGAGCGCAGGTAAGAACTGAATTCAAACTCAGCACCATGGTGCCCGTAGTCAGACTGTCGGCAGTGTTGTAGCTTATTTGTTGGTGTATGCTTAAACTCTTTAAACAGGCTATCTGACAAGAACAGTAACTTACGGATGGCAGCTTTTATCCAATTTTATACTTTATTTTAGGCATGTACTTTATTTTAGGCATTTTCAGATGTACATTGTTTTTCCTGAAGAACATCTTCAGAATAGTAGGAATCAATACACCTATGCGATGTACAAATAGAGAGTCATTATTTTTGTCATTATTTGCAGAGAAAATTCAGCAGAGCCTGAACGTGAACCTCAGCAGCTTCAAAATTACTGGTCAGAAGTAAGATACATGGTTCGGTGTATATATCGCCAAGCTGGGACCCCTTTGGCAGATGACCAAGACCAATCTTTGGTACCAGATAAAGAAGGAATGAAAGAGCTGGTGGATAGGTACAGCATTTTAAAAAATATCTATTAATTGCTAAGAGGATTTTTAAAATTAGTTTTTAAGTAGTTTGGCATATTGCTTTTTAATAGAATGTTATTTACCATCTGTAAGTCTGGTTGCTTGGAATGATTGCCTCTCCACTACAATGAAAAATTCAGAACGGTCAATTCCATTTCATGCAGGATTTTTAAATGCTAGTTTGAATGCATGGGAAGCTATTAAATTAATATGCTGTTTGCAATAGGAATATTAATGTATAATTCTGGAAGGGTCCCAAAATCTTATTCTTCAAAAGACCTTGAGATGATCATTATTGATAAGACACTGTTTAGTTTGAATTGCCCCACATGAAAATCTTACCTTGTTGAACTAACCTGAGTTATAATAGTGCTTGCATCTTACTGTAGCTGTAGCAGCTAGAAGAGACTTTAAAAAAAAAAAAAAAAAAAGTAATAATGGCTATTGATCACTAGATGAGGCAGATTCCAAGAACTTCTTTCTCATTTCAGAAGTTGAAATTGTAGCTTTTCTAGGTGTGAAGTTGAAGACGTGCTTCATGAGATCCTAAGTTGTGGGTTTTTTCCTTTGGAGAATAGTGTGGCTGTCCTTAAAGTGCTCCAGGAGGTTCATCTCAGTTTCTGTCTAACTAAATATGTGGTCAAGGAATAGTTGCTCTCCTTGGTTCTGTACATACTTGATATACTGAGGCCTGACTAGTCTGACAAACTGTAGTTCTTTTGTGGAGTTTCTAGTTGAAGCTAAATTCTAGCAAGGTAAGGAAACTTTTGAAAGATTGTAGTCATCTAGCATTGCTCTTTACCTAACTATACTACTGAATCAGCCTTAATAGATAATTAAATAAGCTTATTGCACTTCTGTTATGTAAAAACTGAGTGTTTGGTTTTGAACATGAGTTGTGTAAATGTAGAGTAATATAGTATGTCTCCCTGTTAGTCACAGTTTGTTTATTTAAGTGATCAAAACATGCAACATAGGTTTTGAAATCAAAGATGCTTAAATGTTGCATAGTGTGTAGGTAATTAAAAGTGAATCACAGCTAAAATGGTGGTTGATTTTTATGTAGTTTCTCTTTAATGGAAAAATTTTGGAAATTGCAATAAATACTGTGTACCTTTCTTATGTACTTACGAGCTTTGATTTCTCTAGAACTGTTTCTCACTTTTGAGAGAGATTATTAAAATACAAAGGCAAAAACAGTATCTCAAAGAAGGAAACCTTAAATGTCAATATGATTATTTTTCAATCGAGTTCCTTATGGTCTCCAAAGTATGAAATAAAATTAGGATATTGTGTTTGAGCAGACACCAGTGTGTCCAGTCTGTGATGCTAATGTCATGCAAAATTTTTTAACAAAGCTAGTCAATGTAGGTATCGAAAGTGTAAAACCAAAATAAACAAAGCCAAACAAACTAAAAACCCCCGAACAAACCATGTAGGTAGCATGCCAAAGATCATGCTGTGGCCAAGTGAATCTATGTTTAAAAGGCAGAAATTCCTGATTCCATGCTCAGCTCTGTTAGACACAGCTGGCAAGAAACAGACTGTCTGGTGGTCTTGCTTGAAAATAAGTAGTGGTGCCAGGTACTGTCCCTGTTGTATGTTGGGGCACTTTATGGCAAAGTGATAGTACTCTATTTTGTGAGTGATGAGGGAAGAGCAGGTAGTAGACAGCAGCACACTTATTCATCTAACTCTTAAGTACTTTTCTAATCCCTTTCTTCTTCCCTACCTCCCTGTGCTGTAAAAAACCTCAGGCAAGTGCTTAAACTCCATGCACAGGACTTTAAATTGTAAGATTTCAGTCTAAAGTGCTTCAAAGCAGCCATCATGTTCAGTTTTTTTCTGTGTGAGGTGGTTCAAACCCATGTCTCGCTTCCAGGAGAGTATCAGACCTAGCCAGCTGTATGCTGTCCTTAGCAGGAAGGCCTGACCCTCTTCGAAGCTGTGTGTTACAGTGACAAGTCTTGCAGGTATAGAGTGGCTGAATAGAGTGCATGGAGGGCAATATGATTCTGGAGCTTCAGTGTTAGTGTGCTTCCGTGGGACAGATGAATCCCAAATTCTGGTGCCTATTCTAGGTTAAAAAACAAAACAAACCAAAAAAAAAAACCCCAAAAACCCCCACCAGTCACTTGTAATGATTGCAGTTAGGTGCTACCACAGTAGAGTGCCCTAAGTCATGTTCCTTGAAGGATGTTCTTTGTGCCCCTGTGAATCCCACGACTCTGCTATGCAGTGGGCACAGCTTTAATAAAAGGTGCAAAAAATGTTCTTGTACAGAAGATCCACAACTTGGGGTAAGAAACTCTCAATGAAGGCAAGATGAGTTTCATGGCTGAGTGTCTTAAAAGCTTGGTAATTGTATGAAATGCCTTCTTTCAGTTCAGCTCAACAGCAGAAGGGTCCCCCAAAGCAGTCACGAAGTCCAGTCTGGTTGGTATGTTTTAGGTATGTTCTGGCTGCCTTAACAGGTCAAGCTCCTTCAATGGCTTGAAGTAAATGCCTGTCCTTCTACAGGATATTAATCAGGCCTAGGTCTGGCTGTTCCAACTGGGACACTTATTAGATCTGTATGTAAGAACATGGAGGAGTTGTGAAGAAGCTTGTCTGAAGAGTATGTCTGTAGGGTTGTATGCAAATTGAGTAAAGGTTTTTTAGCTCACAAGTTGAAGTGCAATACTGAGGTCCTAAATTAATTTGTTCCTCAGGTGTGCAAGCATCCTAGTCCTAAAGCTACACAGGAGCTCAGTTCCATAGTGTAAAAGTAGGGAACTGGGCTGTGTTCTCCCAGATTTGAGGTAGTTCTGTAAACCCTAGCCATTGTTTCTTTTTGATGACTATGATGGTAACTGGTAAATATTTTTAGGAAAGTGAAAATTGTTTATTACATGCATTTTTTTTTTTGTCAAAAATATTCTAAAAATACAGGCTTTGTGAAAGAGATCCATATCAGCTTTACCAACGGTTGGAACAGCAAGCTAGAGAATATGTGCTTGAAATGAAGGTTCGTCTGCTCAGACACTTGTCACTGGGATCTAAAGTTGCATCAACATTAGCAATACAAGGGCCACCACAGGCACATCAGTTCATCTCACTCCTACTTGAGGAATACAGTGCACTCTGTCAGGCAGCATGTACAATCAGCGCCTTTCTAGTTACTCTGGTAAGACTGAAAAAATAACCTATATGCCTCTACTTGCTAGGGGTAATGCTAGCAGAGCTGTTCTGGGCTCTTTGAGGTATCTTCTGTAGTTTGTAAGATGTAAGGTTTTTTGTGTATGCATGCTTGGAGACAGGGAGATTCTGCAAACGCAAATTTAATTCTTCAGAAATGTAGATTAGGCATCTCTTACCGCGAATTGATGAAATTATCTTTTGTTTGTGAAGAAAAAGGCAGGATGCTGTTTGTGGCACTTATTCTGAAACTAATCTTTAAGCAGATCTACAAAATTTTAGATAATGCCTTTGAAAATGTGTGAAGCACTTCTCTGTTAATCTTTAATGGTCTCTTGTCAACCATGTTTAAAGGACACAAACTCTTATGTGGAGCACTAACTTAGATTGTTTCAATATTCAATTATTCTTTTCTCTTATAAGCAAGAATGGCTACTTGAAAAGATGATCTCCTTACTCGGAATTAATCTGCTATGTTATTATTTCTAAAGTTCTTGTTCTTTCTTAAATGCTTGTTTTGTCAACTGATTGTGATGTTAGACTTGGGATTATATTGTCAGGTAGAAAATAAGCAATAGCCTTAAAAATCTCTTCTTGAGTAACTGTCTATCATGACTGACTAATACGGTAAACAAACTCTGTAATTCTTCTTGTTTAAGGGCTGAGAAGGTTATTGATCCTGTTTTGTTAATAATTCTTTCCTGTACATCCCTTGTTAATGTCCTTATCCTGTACATCCCTTTTCTTGTGTAAACTTTGCGCAAGGAAAAAAAACCAAGAAGTGGATAAACTGGTAAATTTGGGGTTTATTGCCAATTAGCTGAAAGTGACTGTCTAGGTATATAAAGAGAGGAAAAGAATAGGCAGTAACAAGACTATGATGGCCACAGGGGAGAAGGATATAAAATGGAGGGGAAGCAGAGTGTCATTACTGAGGTAGGACTGTTAGTAAAATTGAATTGGTGAAGCAGGAAGATGTTTCTATTAAGAAACTTGAGCATATCTGATGCTTTCTTCTGTTGTCAGTGCTCTGTATTTGCTATTGTCTGTATTGTCTTCCCCAGCTTTATCACTTAGATACACGTGTGAGGTCACTGCTGTCTCCTGTTTATTGGCTGCTTTTAATAGTCATTAAGTCTCTACAAGGTGCTTGAGAGAACATTGCTCTTCAGGTTGATTTGCGTTGGAATTTAGAAATTTGTTCAGCTGAAAAGCAGATGGATTACAGTACAAGTGTTAGTTTTCTCAAAGTAGATCTGCCAATAATGAACACATTAGTACCAGAAAATAATATTTTAATATTTTTTCCCCTGGTTATTATTGTGAACTAGTAGTCATGAAAACTTAGCAGGTATGAGATATTGAGATAATGGCCGTGAAGAGACAGAAGATGCTTGAACTCCCTAATCTACCCCTTTTCTGACAAAATTCAAAGTAAAATAAAATTCCTATTGTCTTAAACAAAGCATAAGAAAAAAACAAAGTATCCCAGATTTTTCCTGTCCTTTTCCTTCTGCAGCCCAGTAAGTACTGAAAACTTCTTTCTACTAAGCTGTGACATTCGGAAACTGAAATCTGAGAATGTAGGATACGGTCTCTTGTCATACATTTCTTAGATTTATTAAATAACCTTTTTATTAAATGGAGTAGTATGTCACAGCTTTCAGTGCAGGTAGTAGAGTCACTAGTCTTTTCAGTGTGCATGGTTGTTTTTTCTCAAGATACCAGTGCGCTATGGAAGAAGGAATCTTTCCAACTGAAATATGTAAAAGGCAGTCAAGATCTCTAAACTTAGAGCAGCCTTCCTTTTAAAGGTAAAACCTTTGCACGTAGCATGCTGTAAAAAGGCATATAATGCCTTGAACCTCCACCTGTGAGGAGCTAATTTCTCATTGAAATTATGAACAATTGTCTTTCCTTTCAAAGGAATCCAGCTAACTAGTGAAGTTCAAGAGCAGGAACTAAAGCCTTGTGCCCCACCAGGGAATGACAGATTATATTGAGAGCAAGCTGGAAAGACTGTGGTCAGTACAGAAGAGCCCTCAAGTACACAGTCTAGCAGACTAGAAAGGAAAACTCACCTGGTATTTCTTTGTGAGAAATATCGTATTCTGCACAATCTGATATAACAAATTTTGTAGATAACTGTTGACTGTTTTGTTCACAGAATAATATGGAAATTGCTTAGGAAATCAACCTTTCTCAGTGTTGACCCTAGAGAAATTATTAGCAATTTATAGAAATTCTAAATATTTTGAAGACATAATATTCAAAGTGAAAGTGTACATTTTGTCTTGTGCAGCTTGGGCCGGAGGGGGGTGAAGAACAAACACCACCCACCCTTCTTAAATAATAATAAAACTCCAAATGATTCTTTTTTTGAATACTGATAGTCTCGTGTTTAGGTCTGATATAAATATGTATTTGTTTTTTAACCCACTATGCTTAACAAAACTTTGAAATTCCAGAGTATTCTGGTATTTCTAGGTACTTGAGGTTATAGTGCATAGGGCTTGCTTGCTGATCTAATAGCCAGAATGCTTGCATTTAATTTTGCTGTGTGGGGGAGTCCTGCTATAGAAAACCAGCATACTGCTGGCTGTATGTGGGAAAACTTACTGACTTGAAAAAATAGTGTAGTTGTCTTTGATTCTTATGTTTTGATAATAATAGATTTAAGTTTTAGGCCTTGAAATTACATACAATTGTGTGTTAACCTCAAATAGAAAAATATTCTGCTTACTAGAGAAGCTAGCTGTTGGTCTCTTGTCTATTTAGAAAACTTCATTTTTTGAAGCTGTACTTGGAGAGAACTGTTCACTTGATTTATGTCAGTTTTGAATAAAGATTATAGCTTGGCATCATATATGTGCCTGTTACTAGATAAGTTCAAAGAACTGAAAAATAATCAGAGATAGACAATTGTTTGACAAGAAAACCTTGAGAGCAACTGGTTCAGGTCATAAAATACATCTTTGAGTGCAGAAATGAATGGAAGCATTCAACAGCATAGTCTGATTTTTCTCTTTTTTTTTTTCTTCTTAATTCGTGTCAACTTAGAAAAACAAGGAATGAAGCTATGGTTATTTAAGTCATTAAAGAATTAGTTACAGTCTGAGTTTCTGGATATTAAAACTGAGTAAGATCTGAGCTGGATAATTGAGCCTGTAGGTTGGAAATTAGATTTTAAGAAAAATTCTTGCCTTGGACAGAAATTCCACCCCCACTCCCCCCACCCCCCAGCCCCTAACCCTGCCTTATTTCTGGTTGTTGTTTTTGTTACAGGAAAATGAACATTTGAAGAAATTTCAGGTGACATGGGAATTGCACAATAAGCATCTGTTTGAAAATTTGGTGTTTTCTGAGCCACTCTTGCAGAATAGCTTGCCAACGCTGGTGTCACAGCTAAGGTAGAGTTTAAATTTTCTTTTGTAATTTAAAGGAGAAATGAAAACCTGTGTTTGCAACCACAGCGTTTTAAAAAAAAAAAAAAAACAACAAAAAAAAACCCAAAAAACCAAACCAAAAAAACCTCTCTGCTGCTTCTACAATTTCATAGGTAAAAATCCTTGTTGATCTGTCTTGAAAACAGTATTGTTGATTGAGCAGGCTGCTGTCATAACTTGCTTGTCAGAAGAATTACTACCCTAATCTGCTTGCTTGTAAATTACCTAGTAAAATGACAGCATCCTATGAAAATGCTGATGGTATGACTGAATAGTACTGTTTTCACTTGTCATTAGGTGTTGCTACTGTCTTTACAGCTCTACAACTGAATTAAAGCTTCAATACCTTCATGCTTCCCACAGTGCACAAATACCTTAATTTGGCATTTTAAGCAGTCTTTTCACTGGCAAAAGCAAAAGAAACAAAACCCCTTGCTATATGCTTGTAGGTCTGGTGGCATATTGTGTTTCCTGGGGCTTTAGAATGTGTATTTTGTTGGCAAGGCTGCTCTGCTTGTGATTTGTGTACCTGCAAAGTGTTTGGGTTTTTTAGGGAAGGGGTATTAATTCATAGAAATTTTATTCTTTTTCCTATGTCCGAACATTTTTAAAGTACAGTCGTGCATGGTTCGTGTTGACCTCTCAATCTCGTTTCTGATGAAGAGATGTTTATGCTCTGTGTACATGTTTTTTAAAGTTTAAAAACTTTAAAGTTTTTAAAGGTATTGTCTTGGGTATTTTTTCATGGTACAAGAGCAGTTTGATTAAGTCTGTCACAGGAGATGTTGCTTACAGTGAATAAAGAAATTTCTGATGAGTTGTCCTTTTGCTAGTAGATACTAGAAAGGAAAGCAAGAAAAGGGAAGAAAGCTTGATTGTCACCAGGCTCAGCAAGAAGTCCAAGGTCTTTCAGAATAACTTGTCTAATTGGTTTACATGAAACTGGGTTGGTACTGAAAGCCTTTTTTTTTTTTCTTTCTTTTTTTTTTTTTTCCCCCCCCCTCTCCAGACAGGTAATTCTGTTCCTATGTTCAATAGCATGTTGTGCAGTCACATAGTTTTCCAGTGATCCATGTTTGACTTCCCAGTACCACTGATACTGTATCCCTCAGTCATCTCCATGCTTTCTGACAAGGCTTCTCTGCATCTTTTCCTCCACCAGTCCTGGCTCTATGAAGACTGTGTACATTGCCTTCATCTGCAGAGCTGAGAATGGTCTTAGTGAAGCTTATGGTCATTTCTTAACTAAAGCATTGGATTGTTTTCATTTACCTGTTGTTCCTAAGTGCTACTGCAATTAAAGTCTGAGCAACAGAAGGTGTTTCTCTGCAGAACTTCACTGTAGTGACACCTAAGTTCAAGGCTTGAATACGATGAAGTCAGAATCTCTTCCTGCAAGAATTTCTTTTCCAGTACATCTGTGCTCGCTAGATGGCTTTAAGTGTGTTTCACAAAAGCTATGGTTTTGCCTAGATTGATTCACATGAGCTTTTTTTGAAAGGAGAGGTTCAGCACAAGCTTCCTGTTCCGTGGTTTCTAGTTTATATAGTGTATGTCTTGTTTTTCTTTGGTAAACATAGATTATGCCTATATAATAGGCAGGATTTTACTGCTGAGTTCTTTGGGTCTTGAAGAGAATTATGTAGCCTTCCCTGAGAAATTTTTCTGGAGGATAATCTGCCTTACAGTGGGATTTGGTGGAGGAATGTTCCAATCAGAGAAGCCTCACATGGAGAAGCAGGGATGAGTCTAGTCCCCTGATCATTTGGTCAGGAGAGAATCATTTATTTGCATGCATTAGAGAAGGTGTTGCCAGTCTCT
This sequence comes from Aquila spilogaster, assembly GCA_024606505.1. Taxonomy (NCBI): domain Eukaryota; kingdom Metazoa; phylum Chordata; class Aves; order Accipitriformes; family Accipitridae; genus Aquila; species Aquila spilogaster. The sequence goes on from JANHGO010002054.1 coordinate 26,174, forward strand.
TTACAAAAGAGCATTGACCTCATTGTTTTCTCTTCCTGAAGAAGAAATGTGAAATGACATCTTGGCATCTCAGCTTCACTTAGATTTTGGGAGTTCACCCTTATTTCAATCACTAAATCTTTTTTTATATCTCTGGCTTTTTCAAAATATATAGTTGGTGTACTGTGATTCGTTCCACGGATGCTTATCAGATGTCAGACTAGAAAAGATGTTCACTTAGAGAGGTTTAAACGTAGCAGTCTTGTGGGGTTGAAGGTTACTAGCTGATACAGGATCAACTGTGTCAGTATTTCACAGGACTGGTCATCTACTCAGGGTAAACTACCAGGGTCTTAATGTGTTGTATCTTGTTCTGCTACCTAGTCAACACCTCTGGTTTGTCTAGGAGGCACACTCAGTTGTACAGTCTGCAGACCAGCTGTAAGAGCTGTCCATATGCTTATCAAGAGCTAATTAATCAGCAGGGCTTCTAGATCAGACACAGCATTTCATAAGGCTGTATCTTCATAATCAGTATTTAAGGAAATCCAGTCCTTTCATAGGTGAGTGAGTAGTACTTCCTGATGAAGGTTGTCTATATTAAAGGTTTCTTAGAGGTTAAATACCTTTCTTGGGTTTAGATCCTTTTGATTACATGCAACCACTGATACGCCTCCTACATTCAACGGGCTGCTTTATTGGTGTTTGGTAATGAAGTAACAACTGATACTTGGGGCTTTTCTGTCCTGGAGTTTTTCTGTCCTCTTTGCTTTCCCTGTATGGGAGGGGACAATGTTCAGGGTGTATGTACAGCTTCAGTTAAATGCTGTTGGACAAGAGATTCTGAGTTCCTGATCAAGATACACAGGCATACAGTAGGATTTATGTCAACAGGTATGCCTTGGAAGATTCAGTTACTGTAAAGTAAGCAATTCTTGTTAAATTTTATGTATGTGTGATGTTTTTATTACCTTATTTTGCTGCAGTCCAGGAATATATTCCACCTCTGTTTACAGGACTGAAATACTACCTAGATTGTTGCTTTATACTTGCCTTGAGGGGGTGAAAGTGTATTTACTAGTAGCATGTTAACCTCTAATCAAGAGTCACAATAAAAAGTGAAAGTGTAAATGCTGTTGCATTAGTAATCTAAATTTTTAAAAATGAAGTTCTTTTGCTTCTAGCTTGAGAGTGTATTTAAAAAAGATTTTATGCACAACCAGTGTTTGAAAGAATAGTACTATGCAGCAGCAGTTAGGAGAACAGATTCTTGACTTATGTACAGTAGGGATCAGAATTTCACATAACTGCATAATACCAGAAACACAAGCTTCAAGAAGAGTAGTGAATTGTGATCTAGTAACAGGAATTGACAGTGTTTGCACTGATAGTGAGGAAGTGTTGTATCCTAAAGTCACCGTATCCCTTTAAACTGCTTTTTGTACTCTACCAAGCAGAATGTGCAGAATTGCTTATGCACCCTTCTAAAATGGTTGTGTTGCAGGTTCCAGTCAAAAACAACAAAATAAAACAAACTTGAATTTATTGGCAAAGTCATGCTAACAGCTGTGACTTAATGCTTACTGAGTTATCTGTTTGCTCAGCTCTTCATTATACTTAATTGCCACATGAAAATTAAGGGCGCAGTTCTTTGCCAGGTGATGGGCAGGACTATAGTTCTTGGGTTGTGTTAGCATCCTGTTGCAATGGAAATCTCTAACAAACCTCCCTGAAATGCTGGAAGTGGGCTTAAATATCAAGTTTTGAAGTGCTTGAATTTTGTTTTTTGGCACTGGCTTTGACTTGCCACACAACCTCTGTGCCTAATTAACTACCAAACCAGTTTCCCCTTAATTACTGAGTAGGAGAAATGTTGAAAAGCTTCAGTTTGTGTCGATTTACAGGTCATTACAATTCAGTGTGCTTTAAACACACATTATCGAATAGAATTTTGTCTTTTTATTTATTTCTGAAGTCAAGATTTTGGGAGTTTGCTTATTTACTTAAGAATCATTGTGATGATGCAGTCTAATAGATTTTCTAAAGGAATTTGCTGTACAAAAATGTAGTAGTAGAAAGGGAGGTAAATCTGTCTCCTGTTTCTGGGGCTCCTTACAGAGGCAGTCATCAGTGTACGGCATAACTACGTTTTGGACTTGATGCTGCTCAAGTGATAGTACATAACTGCGTGCAACCAAATTATCTCACTTGCCTCATCCTACAGCACTTTTCCCAGCTGGAACTCCAACTCGTCTAGTAATCTTTTTAGCATTGATCATGAGAGTACTGATTAACAAGCTTCTGGCTTTATTTTTACTATATATCTCTTCAGTAAATAATCAACATGTATATTTAGTCCATAGAATTTGGAAGGATAAATATATCAAGCAACAAAATTTGAATAAATACGGCTCAGTAGGTTTGACATCTGTTTGCTCGTGGGAAAGAGGCTCTAGAAATGTTGCACTTCCCACATTCTTGCTATTGTTGGTTACAGAACATTGGAACAAGTAGTTGTTGGATATTTTTTTGAAAAATGACTAAAAATACTAAACTTCGGGATACAAGCAGCTATGTGGGCCTAGGTGTATCAATAACTGCACTTTAACAACGCTTTTTTGGCTGGCAGAACTTAAGTGTGGGTTTTTTCTTTTTTTTTTTTCCTCCAGTGAAATGTCTCTTCTATAACAAGTACTATTTGAATTTTTAGGCTTGGAACAACACACGATTCCTGTAGTGAAGATATGTATAGTACCTTGCTACAAAGGTATCATCAGCTGGAACAGGAAATGGGTCAAGTTGCTGAAGCATGGCTTGAATGCCAGAAAAGAATAGATGACTATGTTGATGAACAGGTAAGAATCATGTAAACAGTCTCAAGGCTGATGATGTAGGGAGCAGCCCATGCAAGACTGTGCCTCCAGTGAAGACTTTCTTTGGTATTTTCATCCTGAGCTTTGAAGCAACAAAAAGTAACTTTTTTCATTGATGTCAGTCTTTCAGAATAGAAAAGAACACTAACATACAAATATGTAATGGCGATTGTACAGAAACATCTTCAAATTATTGAAGCAGATTGTTGTGCCATTGTTTAGAGATGGTCTTTGAACATTTTTTAATTACTTTAGCCTGTAAATTACCCATAGCACAGTAACCTGAAACTTCCATTTGTAGATGTCACTAGGAAAAAAGAAAAAACCCACCCCATAAAACCTGCTAAGTTTCTAAAATAATAATTGCACTAAATGAAATTAAAAACTGTTGCATGTTGCATAGTGTGATGACCTTTGTACAGCTGCCAAAATCAGAACTCCAGAGTCTCACTATAGAAATATTTGAGACCTCTAAAGTTATCCTTTTTTTATTAAGTATATGTTCTGATAGCTGATTCTTCTGAGGTCATTCTACAGTTCAGAAAATAATCACTTTGCTGTACTGACTCCTACATTGTCAAGAGCTTAATTTTCAGAAAAATAGCTCATTTTGCAAGTGGTTGTTTATACTTTCCCAAAATTGCTCGTGTGCTTTTTCTCTCATGTTTAAAGAACTTGAATTTTTTTAAAACAGCTCAGGATAAGGCTTTGGATACTGTTTAGTTCAATCTTAAGTATACTACAAGAAAGAATATGTCTTGAAATAACTGAAGATACAGAATTTTATAGAACTTTTCTTGTATTTTGAAGTTTTATGAACATTAGGAATATGGAGATCCAATTTGAGATTTAGTAATGCTATGTTACTCCCATAGATAACAAACATTTTAAAGTCTTACAGTACACTGTAACTGTCCTTCAGAAGCTGTTCCCTGTGATGAAGATTTAAGTGAACTTTACCATTAATTCCATTACTTTCAAGATGGAGACAGGACATAACTAATTTTATTTTTAGAGATTGTTCTATATTTGGGGTCTGTATCTGTAAGCGCTCAGTTACAAAGTTTTCTCTTGGTCTGGCTGCTTCTATGCAACTAAATATTTGATTGCAGCTCAGTAAAATTTCATCATCTCACATTTTGTGCTACTAGAAGTCATTTTCCTCATGGTGTCAGAGTATCATGGCTGTCTGATACTGCCTCCCCAGTAAGAAACAGAGCCCAATTCACTTCTCATTATTCACTTACTTTTCCAAAAGATGGAATTTCTGTGGAGTCACATTCATATCAGGCTTCTGACTGGTTGATCTGCACCACTTCAAAATCAACTCTTAACTGATTTTCCTGTATTTCTCTGTATCTAGTGACCATGCAATTGCCACAAGTACTGTCTTACAGCATTTTTTTATCTGCCTAGTGAAGCCTGTATCCTGATGCAAAGAGAAACCCTTCTCCCATTTGGGGAAACTTAATATGATGACTTCTTATTTCTTATTGACCAAAAAACCCTCCAAGGGCTGTGTGTAGGGAAAACAATTCTAAAACTTAAATGATCAAATTTTAAAGTAGATATTGGTATTTATATGTAGAAAGAACACTTTCACAATTGTGCCTTAAACCCCATGTTGGTGATAACCTGTGGTTATACTCTTTTGATCAAAAATACATCATTCAGTATGACCATCTTACCTGAATTTGCAGTGATATTTTTGTCAACAAGGTAGAAATCAGAAAGCCTGGCTACTATGGAAACTGTGGATCTTAACAGTGAATGCATGTTCATTATTTGCTGCCTCTTGGCTTATCAAAATTGTGAGGCTTTATTGCTAGTATATCAAAGGTTAGAATGCAGACCATCACAGAGGACTTATGAATGGTCCTCATTTATCTACTGTGGAACTATATGCAAAATTTTAGACAGGGCATCAGCAGAGGTAATTAATGGACCCTCCCACTATGTTATGTTATGTTACTTGTTCTTGGGGAAAAAAGTGAATAGCTTTTGCAAGCAATAGAAATATACTTTATTTTTTTCTTTAAGGCTGTGTAGGACAGCTGTGTCATGCACAGACATGTAACTTAATACCACGTGTGTATGCCGTAATAAAACTTAGAATAAGGATTCGTTCATATCAGCACTGATATTCATCACATGTTAAAATCTGAGGAAGATGTTTAGGGTATCTGGAAAACAGGAGAGCTTAAATTTGGTAAGAAAAACAGGATCTGGAGGTACAGGCTGCATAGATTTAGACTACTTTTAACTCAGGGGTTCCTAAATATATCTGGATCATTTCCCTAAGTAATGGCTAGATAGTCATATGTACTTTGTGTGAAAGTGTTACCTTTTTTTACTGCTGGCTCCCACAGAAGAAAAGAATAAAGGAATGCCTTTGCCTAGCTCCACAAGAGCCCAGGGAGAGCTTCTTGCTTGTCTCTCCACATTTGTGGTTTCTCCCCTTGTGCAGGACTTTGCACATCTCCTTGTTGAACTTCATGAGGTTCCTGTCAGCTTGTATCTCCAGCC
>JANHGO010002055.1:0-31551 GCA_024606505.1 Aquila spilogaster
CGGCAGTGGCAGGTGACGGCGAAGGCGCCCTCCGCCTCGTTCCAGCCCACCAGGAAGCGGAGGCGCGGCGGCGGCTGGGGCTCGGCGAAGGCAGTGTCTCGCACGGCCACCCACCCCTCCAAGCTGTCGGGCTGCGGCTCCATGATGGCGGCGGCCGCGGAGCGGGGCAAAGCGAAACTCGGCCGCCTTAAGGGAGCTGCGCGCACCCGGCGGAGGGGCGGGGCTTGGGCGGCAGAACGCGCGTTCCCATTGGCTAACGACGCTCGGGGGCGTGGCCAGCACGGAACGGGGCGGGGCGAGCGGGTCCTCGGGCTGTGGTGCGGAAATGAGCGCGTCGCCGGGAAGGAGTGGATGTGCGCGAGGCGTGGGAAAAAATAGAAAAAAAAGGAAAAATGAAAGCAAAACAAAAGAGAAAAAGTCGTTATTTACTGTACAAAGCAGCGGGCAGAGCACACCAGGCGCTCAGCTGAGCAGGAGGCAGCCCTGCTGCCTTCCCTCAGAGCAGAGTCGTGGTGCGCACCTCAGAGCCGTGGCCATCTCCCGGTGCTGCTGCGGGCCTCAACTCAGCCAGGCCACAGGCTGAGGAGGCAGCTGTGTGCCGGCAGCTCTCTTCCAGCCATCGTTTCCTGCCTCTCTGGTGTCGTTCCCTTTGTCAGCACAAAGCTCCATGCTCCCTGCCTGCAGTGCAAAACGGAGGTGCCCAGAGGCTCCCTGCTCCTGCGCAGCATGGCAGCTTTGGGGATGTGTCTAAATCAGGTCACAAAAGATGGTCCCCAAAAACAGGAGCGTGAAATGCGCCAGAGTCCGTAGAGCATTGCTCTTTAGGTATCTAATACCTGCCCTGTGAATATCCTGTCCTTTCTCGGCAGTTGAATGACTTCAGGAGGAGGGCAGCATACAATAGCTAAGGTTGGAAAAGAGCACCCAGTCCAACCATAAACCCTTCCCCACTGTGCCTCTCAGTGCCACATCCACCCTATTCTTGAACACCTCCTGGGACGGTGACTCCACCTCCTCCCTGGGCAGTCTGTGCCAATGCCTCTCCACTCCTTCTGAGAAGAAATCTTTCCTGATATCCAACCTGAATGCATGTGTTGGCCTTCTCCAAGAAGCCGCCATGAAAGGACCTGCAGGCCTCACAAGAGAGCGGGAAGTGACACAGCTTTTTGTACAGCACGTACCTCTCATCCAGGCTTGTGATCAAGGCTGAATTTAATTTACGGTAAACAAAGCACTGTGTTCTGGTCTTTGGAAGTAAAGATGACACTACTAATTTTTCAATAGATAAAAGCCTGTGAGATATTGTAGATTAACAACAAAGAGGCATAAATAAGCTCCCATCTGAAAAATTAATAAAATCTGTCTGACAGCATAAACGTTAACATTCCTGCAAAGGCTGCATCATTTATGTGAAAACATTTCAGCTCTGATCTTGCAGATGATAGAGACACTATCAGCAGTAATGAGATTAGGAGTACATGGGTAATTAACTTGTAGTTCCTTACTGAAGCAGTCAACAATTGCACTGCTAAAAATGTGAAGAAATGACACCAAGTGTAATTGGAATGGAGGAAAAAGCAGAGCTCTGTCAAGATGCAGTAGACATTTCCCATCCCACTGTCCTTTGAGCTCAAGAAGTATACACTGCAACGTTCTCAAACAACTTAAACATCTCCTGCCAGCAAGGTTAGCTCACTAGCAAGTTTACAAGCAGAATGTTATGTATTCTGGACAGCTGAAAGGTTTGTGGGTTTGAGTGGGCACATAGGGCTCAAGTAATCACAGTAATCACAATGTTCAGCAGTAATATATGCCTACTTTTTATCAGGTGATCCACTGCTGTGCACAGACTGAAGGGTTATGTTTCTGTGAAAACCCTCCCCTGGCCTGGCCATTAGCCACTTGCTTCACTATAAATAGCTTTCCAAAGGCCCAGCATACGCACACAGAATGGCGGTGGTGTATAAGTGCACATAATGCCTGATTTTTTTTCCCCTAAATTATGGTGGTTTTTAGATTTTCCTAGATATCTTTTCCAGAATCCAGTCTTGATTTCAACTCAAATCACTAGCAAAGTTTCTAGTAATTTGATACACAGATTTTGCCATAAAACTTTTGTAAAGAATAACACAGACATTTCCATTTAACTGTTCTGCTGTATGCCTGTGTAGATCCATTTGAATTTGTTTGTGAAAAATGCACATTTTGTGTATGCAACACAAGATAATGTGCCTAGAACCACAGCCTTGGAAATCACATCCAGAGTCAATGACTGCACTCTGCTAGGTTTGTTAATATCAGCTCAGAAACAGAATGTGCTCTGGCCTTAGAGAGGGGTCTGTATAAATGTTCCAAGTACTCAGGCTCCAGGAATCGTACAGAACCATCGGAGCCTTTTCTCAGTGGATGGCGTTCATCCTGGTGACACTCAAGTAGTGTGCTGCTCAAGGACAGCTGGGGCACATCTATATTTGTGCCATTGCTCATTGCTGGCATGTCCCTATCTGAGGAAAGAGGCAGTCTAGAGTTACTGCAATAAGTCTTCCAACTGCAGTCATAGGAAAGTGGCAGGGAATTGCTTTTGTGTGAATTAATTTTTACTATGGGAAATAAATGTGGAGTTTGATGTCATCTGAGCTATCAGAAGAATTTATGACGTCTTAAGATAGAAGGCAAGTTTTTAGGTAGTAACATTCTTTGCTGTATTTTTTTTTTTTTTTGATTATTGATGGTCACGGACTTAAACATTCTTCACTGTAATTGTATCTGTGTCTGTAAACTGAGCAAACATATCATCTGAAAATCTTATTTAGGCAGCAGGGTTCCAGACAAGCTTAATTATGCTCATTTTAATTTATGTAATTTAATTTTATTTTGGTAGGAAAAATACTTGTTCACTTTTTTAGTTAGTTGTAGCTTGCAAAGTAAGCCTTATTGTTACAATTATGGGGGAAAAAGTCTTTGTGGGAGCCAGACAACATTTGCTGGTATGTTTCAAGACCTTTTCTCTGTTCCATATGTTAGAATTTGCATGATTTATTTTGTCAGCTCTAGCATAAATAATAGTATTTCTGCATAACTTCGGTGTTTTTTGTCTGTAGTAAGATACTGCTAGCTCTAGAATCTACATTCATTTCTGCAGTGCCAGAAGAGAACAGAGAACTTCTGTGTATACTTTCTTAGAGATCTAGGGAGCTGGACTGTTTTCCGTCATTGATATCCAACTGGAGAGTGGGAAATTTCTTAGCATTTTTCACCAGTTCAGTAAGTAGAGTTCTAATAAGTCACTGAATTTGTTGACACTGATAGCTAAGTAATCCTCAGAAATATTAGTAAAATATTGATGAAACAAATTTGAGGTGGTAGCAAGTACTTGTAACTATGAAGACTGTAAAAAGTAGTTTGAAGCAAAGCTTATGTGAAAGCTTCTGCAGAAGCTCCTAAAATCCTGATGAGTGACTGAACTTTTAGCTTTTTGGGTTTTTTGTTTGTTTATTTCTGTGAGAAAATGGTTTCCAAGGTTCTGTCTGTTTCACTGAATTAGGACTAGATGTAACTATAGATTCATTAGAACTTGGCTGAAATATTTCCATGAACTCTGCTGACAGTGGTCAATTGCTAGAAAAACAGAGCTGAGTAGTTTTGCAACCATGATTTTGTTGAGCAGTGGAGGGCTGTGGGGATGGTGCAGTTCTGACAGAGCACCTGGTGGTCTCTGTGTACCAGCATTATTTCATTTTCTGTTATTAATAGTGGGATGGTGGGAAGGAGTGGGCCTGGGGAATCAGCATTAAGATTACCTTTGTACCTTTAATGTTGTTCCACATGCATCTGCTTTATCATACAGCTTTGCATTTCATTTCCATATGCTCTTTTCACACCTCCCACATTGCACAGGATGGATGAAGTGTGCAAGCTCCAGGCCAGAGCAGGCTTCTCTCAATTCAAGGGTCTGCCTTGCTTCCTGGAGACTGTATGCTTTATCATGGGGATCATCATGGATCTTTTTCTGCAAATTTCATTTATGTTAAAAAATATAATTCCACAACACCTGAGAATCCCCAAAGGGCAGTATTTATCCCTGTTTCATGGGAAGGACTGGAGAACTGGAGTGAGAATAAAGCTAAAAGGAACATCAAGTTTCAATTTCAAAAAGAGAATCTGAAAAATCTAGAACAGGAGTTTTCAGGTCATTAGCTAAGTTTTATGGGGCATCAGTGGTCACAAGAGAGGGCATCCTACAGGATGCCTGAATGACAGTTCAGAAACAGCACTTGACAGCAGCTGAAGGGTGAATGGACCTCAAATCAGTCCATCTCCAATTGCACAGAGCACCACTAAATGCACCTGAAGTGCATTCCAGCATAGAGCTGAAGATGAGACTACTCCGCAGTTTGGAATTCAGATGTCAGGTCACAGATGAGCCACTCAGAAAACACAAGATACACACCAAAGAGAGCTCTTTGCTGTACTTTGCACAGAGGTGAGAAAAGCCAAGCATCCCATTAGGAAATGAAGCTCCTAGCATTAGCCTTTCCCATGCCTACCTCTAGGTCCAGAGCTGTCCTCAGCCAAACCTATTCCTTTCTACATTTTTAAGCAAGAACATATCATGCTTGATATCTAAGCATATAGCTAGTATTTTTCTTTTATTTTACAGGTCTGAGACTTATCATCTCAAAAGCCTCTCAGAGGATACCAATGTCATCTGGATCTGTCAGTGCAAGAGAGTATGAAAATAGTGACCAATTTCCTGGTCGTTCAGCTTCTCCACCAGTCCCAAATTCTAGTGAAACTGAAGGCTTGATATTTTATCACATGGATCTTTATGGATCAAATGAGAGGTTTGATATCTTTCCCGAAGAGCCATCTGGTCAAGGAAGCAGATTTCTGGGGAATACTAGAAAGGAATCTGCTTTGAGTAGTGAAAAATGTCAGAACTCACAAGAAGCTGGGTATGACTTGGAAAAGGAGGTTGCAGAGTTGGCCAAGATGTATGGGCTTGATGAGGACAGAGAAAAAGAGTTTGAGCTTCTTGGAGGACATCTGGAGACAGTGGGCAGCAAATGGCTACCCGCTCACACACAAAAAGCAGGATTACAAGACTCTGTATATAATGGATCAAAAAGCAGCTCTCCGGTGAAAGATCAAAGTCAAAGCACAAAGCACCAGGGGCTTCCTGATGACGTTTCTCAAGATGAAGACCAGAGCAAAGCCAGAGCAGAGGATGAAGCTGATAGCCACACATGGTCTAGAGAGGGGCTTAGCAGCAGTGGCATGTCAGATGAGCAGAGCAGCCAGGCTGTCAGTGAGGAGGAAGAAACAGCGGATGTTTTTTGCTGCACATGCAAGATACCAATCCGAGCTTTTGACAAATTGTTCGGTGAGCACAAGGATCATGAAGTGGCTCAGTTATCCAGTGCCGTGGAAAGTGAAAAGGTAAGAATAGAATAAGTGTGCCGTGGTGCCTCTAAAGAGTGTTTGGACATACTGAGATTCATGCTGTTTTTTTCTGGTAGGAGGAGATTCATAAAAACATGTGTAAATTGGAAGAGCAGATTGCTCAGGCGGAAAACTTTGCCAGTCACTTGGAAGAGATCTTCATTACTGTAGAGGTAAGGCATTTCTCCTTGGGTTAACACTTCAGTACTGGGGTTGGAACTGTTTTGACAGAGTCACAGGATCTTGTTGTTAATGGCATAAGTAATTACAGTGACAGAGCATAGAGTTATCCTGGGGTTTGTCTGGACTGAGGTACTCAGGAAAGTTCATCCCAATCATTTTTTTTTTCAGATGGGCTAGTAAAAACACATTAAACCACTTGCATTCAGAAATAAAGCCATCCGCACTCAGCTTAACTTGGTTTTAAGTGGCCAAGAACCTGTGATCTAACAAATCCATCCACAGTGTACCATTTGTGTTCACACTGTTTCATTTACAGAAGCCTTTGGACCAGTTGCATCAAGATGCAGCACTTCAGGGTTTGTTTTCCTGCATGGCTGATGTCAACTTGGCCCTGGGGAAAGGGGCCCAGCTGGCTGCAAGTCAGATGGAAGTAGTAACTCAAAGCACCTACTGTCTTTTCTCTGCTGCATGTGGCACTAAAGAACATTGGTGCCTGAGCAGTGGGCAGGCTGCTGGCAATAGAGTCTTGTTGGCTCCTTAAATCTTCCTTCCTAATGCTTTCTCCAGCAGGAAGTGAGGATACCAGCATTAACTACTCAGCTCCCCCAGAGCAAATCCAGAGATCCAACTGGGTTGCCATGGTTTCTCTAGTGAAAGGATATGCTTGACTGTGTAGGTGGAAGTACTTGGGAGATTATGGCTAGGATATTTCCCAAGCAGTGCTTCCTTGGTCTAGGTTGGAGACAGCTCTGATGCTCTTGATCTCTGGAACCAACTCTCACACTCTCTTTTGCCTCATTGGGGGTGAATGATTAGAATAAACACCTAAAAATGCAAATTAGTCAAATAACATCATTTGTTTACGGGCATTGCATCCCTGGCAAGAAGAATTTTAGGCAGGCCCAAGAAGACTTTTCTTTGTCTGAGTTATGGTTCAGGTCTGACATCAAACAACAAAACCCCAAATGCCTTGCAGGAGAATTTTGGGAGGCAGGAGCAGAACTTCGAGGCGCATTACAATGATGCAGTGCAAGTGCTTGCTCAGAAATATGAAGAACAGTTGGAAGCACTGGGGGAAGAGAAGAGGCAGAAGCTGGAAGCACTATATGAGCAGCTGGTCAGTTGTGGGGAACATCTTGACACCTGCAAGGAGCTGATGGACACAACCCACAAGCTTTACCAGGAAAATGACAAAGTCAATTTTATGAAGGTAAAGAGCTCTGACTGGCAAGACCCCATCTAAATGCTTTTTGCAGCTTGCAGGTAGTTTCCAGCTGGGAAGTCCCCAAGCAGCTTTATTGCTAGAGAGAATTTGGGGTGCCTGGTCTATGTGCTGTTGCTGCTCCAGGTGCTTGGCATGGTGACATTGACTTACAAGGGCAACACAGAGGGCCCAAAATACAGCTGCAGGGGCAGATGTTTGCCACTTGGTTGCTCAATGATATATGAGTCTTGGTAGGGTTTAGAGAGAAGATACCTCTCTAAAAAACTTATCTCAGGAAACTCTGGAAACGCTTACTGGCATTCATTGCCTTATTCAGGCTCAGCTTCCTTTCTGTACACTAAGATCACAGCAGACAGGCTGATGCATCCACTTTGGAAGATGCTTCTTTTTCTGCTCATTTTGTTGAACAGTTCAGCTGAACAGGAGTCTCCAAACTAAATAAATTATGAGCTCCTGCAAAGTAATGGATGAATCCCACTGTCAAGAAGGTGTTGAGAACTGTTTTTCTTAGCAGGTAGAAAAATAATTGGAAAAAAAAGATGAGAATTTTCACTACTGATTAGTGATTGCTCTAAACTGATCTGTCCTGTGACTTGGCTGAGTGGGAGCATTTCTATAGCACAGCTACAGTAACTTCTGAACTGGACAGTAAAGAAAACACCTCTCCAACACCTTTGATCTGTTCCAGTGGAATAACTTTGCTGTGTCAGTCCAACCAGTTGAGCCCTTTTCATGAGCTGACTTTTCCCTTTGCATCTCTGGCATTATTTTCTCCTTATCTCATTGTTTTACGTTATTCATAAGAACCATTGTTTCAGTCTTTTAGGGGTGGGTCTGAGGCTTCTCTCAATGAATAGCTTTTGCTCTTGAGCTCTCAGCAGCTTAGGTCTCTCAAGGGATCAAATGTCTGCCTTCAAGAGAAACGGCCACTCTCTGTCCCACCAGCTCCAGACCAGTGCTGGCCCTGGGTCTCACGGACTGTTCACAGTATGGCTCCTGGGTGGATAAATTATGGTAGTAATTCTTAGATTCCCTCCAGTGCAGATCCTTTCACAGTTATTTTTACCAACATCATTGGCTTCTGTTTGTAAAGGATCTGTTGGGACTTTGGACACTTGAGGAATGAAGGAGTCTAGAGTCTAAATGGGTAGATGGTGATAAGTGCTTGATGTTGCATGCTATCATAAATTGGCCTAGGATCCACTAGAATGGGCTGCTATGCAAGGCTTTGCTCCTAGGGCTGAGTGAGAGCCAATTAGCTCACTCTAACGGCTGCATTTGGAACAAATTCATATAGCACGGGTCAACAGCATGAATAGTCTGCTTTGGCCTTATGCAACAAATGTATCTTTTCTGTCTTTAACGCAAACTCTCTTTTTTTCTACAGGCAGCAGTAACCATGGTTGACAGGTAGTATCACAGTCTGAGATTTTGTGTCACATTTCTTCCTGCTAATTGGATCTATTATTGGAGTCAAATTGCATGTTCTAGACTCCATTCAGGCATGCAGGTTTCACCTGAGCTAGTAGAGCTATTGAAACCTTTGTATTTCTTGTTCAAAATGCAGCAAGAGAAGTTGCTCTAAGAAGTTCAACATTCAAAACTAGTTTTGAGCTAATTTCAAAAAACATAAAAGGAGAGTTAGAGCATGAATAAATCACTGTTTTCAGCTTAGTCACAAGGAATAGATTTCAGTGACTGAGAAACAGGATTTCTAAAGATCTTGACAGAAAGGCTCTGGATACAAATCTGCCTAAAACTGGTCTCCCTAACTAGATTAGCAACAAGCTTATTTATGCACTAATATAGTAGGGTAGGAAGTCAAGCTGTGGGTGCTCAAGACAGATTGTGAAAGCTGTTACAGCAGCTGGAAGAAATCTTAAAGCACACTAAATCATTTGCAAAAAAAATATATTACTGTCATCCATGATGAAAACACACAGAAAAGATACTCCTCTGTTTCAAATTTACACCACCTACAACCATGAAGTCCTGAATTAGTAACAGAGTCATGAATTCTAAATAACAGGATGAAAATCATGGAGCTAATGGCTTCCTTCCCACCAAGGGCTGCTGGGGAAATCTCACTCACCTCAGTAGCAGTGTGTCGCAGCCACCTCATTGCATGAGTGGAGCAGAAGTAGTATGGTCCTGCAGTCCCATCTGCATCCAGCTATTTGGATTTGGCATTTTGGAGCAATGATCTAATGTGTGGCCACATATATCCAAGCCAAGAGCACAGGGAGGCTGATCTTTCTGCAACTATGGAAACATTGTTTTAAGGAAATTGATGTTATTTTAGTGTTTGCGATTTTCCTCTTGACAATAGATTAACATAGAATGGTATCTCCAATACTGTGATACTTCCAATTAGACATTTTCTTCTTATTGTAGATTGAAAGAATTCTTAAAGAAAGAAGTGAATTTAAAGCTTTCAACACAGCCAGACTTTGAAGAGCGTGCCATAGATTTCTCGGAAGTTGAACAACTAATGGACTCCATTAATACTATTCCAGGTATTCTTCCTATCAGATCCTTATTTTAGACCTATTTACATTTAATTTAGTTCACGTATTAAACTGAAGCCCATTACTTCTTTTAAAGGAAAACTGCAAAGACATAGTTAGCTTTCCTCTAGTTTACTCTCTAGACATTTTTTTTGCCTGTATGTACAGAGATTCAGGAAGCTATTATTGGATTTTTTTTTTCATTTGTTTTAATATAAATTTACCAGACCTTTCAAGTTTGATATTCCTTGCTTTTTGCTGGGTGATTTCCTAGAAGACTCACAAAGACTCACCCCTTCTGTTCAAGGATCAGACGTGCCAAGTTTGGTGATAAATTGTCTTTGCTTGTAATAGCTTGAACAAAGTAGAGAGGGACACCAGACTGTATTAAAAACCTGCCCAGCTTTCATATGAGAGTGGCTTGCTCCTCTGCTACTTGGCAAACGTTTTTCCTGTCACCCACAGGAACCAGAGCAAAACCCAAACAAATTCCTAATGATTAAAAAAAAAAAAAAAAGAAAGAAAGAAAATGTGAGAGAATAAACAATTTCGGGCACATCACAAATAGTAAGAAATAGTCAGACAATGCGTTTTTTCCTGCACTGTGCAAAACAAAACACTGTGGTGTTTTGTTGTTGTTTTCTTTTTAAAATAAAACAGCATTTTCCACTAGTTTGTTTGTACTGTTGACCCAGTGTTGGATAGCTTTTCCTTCATTTCATTTTAAGGGAGACTTAAGTTCATAGGTCAGAGGCCTGATCATCATCTCCAAATATTTAACTGGTCAGCTCCTAACTTTTCTCAATGTGAGAGGAATACGACTTTATTCAACGCCCAGACTCTGTGTTTACTCTTCTGTGGGAGGAGAAATGTTTGCCAGTGAATAACAGATCATGCTTCTTATACGTTCAAAAAATGACCCATTTTTCTCCTCTGCAGCTCCTTGTGCCCCTGTGATCAATCCCCAGGCTCCCAATGCAGCAACTGGCACCTCACTGAGAGTTTGCTGGGGCCTCTTCTCAGATGACACTGTGGAGTGTTACCAGCTGTGCTATAAACCAGTGAGCAATGAGAGGCACAGTGATGAACAAGCAGGTAAAGCAAATTTAGAAACAAGGGGACACCTCAGTTCCTGCTGACAGAACAACTGGTTCCAAAGTGCTCCTAGACTTTGCTCTGGCAACCAGTGCACCTTCTATAGCTACTCTCTCTGCTACCAGCATATGTGCCACCGCACCTCTAGTTTCTGGCTTTGTCACTCTTCCTCTGCCAGGTCTGTCATGCTGCCAGTCGCAGCAGGACTCATTACAGAAGCAAAGACATACCAGGGGAGCAGTTGGTATACCAGGAATGGGAAAGGGGCAGAGGAACCAGGTCTCAACAAAAGCATTTCCTTTCAGAGGGGCAGGAACTGCATTTAAATACACATGCACCACATCAACTGCAAAGCACTGTATTTTTAGAAAGCAAATCATCGTATTATCAGCATGCCTGCTTAAACCCCACAGTCATTTTACTGTTTATCTCAGTGCTAATAATAGGTTGTAACTCCCCATCACCCACACACCCAAAAAAAGAGCCATCGGACCGCCCAAAAACCTCCCAGATTTATGATAAAACTGCATTTGCTAATAATAATGTTTCAGAACCTTTTACTGAAAACACCCAGAACTTCTCCAGCTAGAGAACTCCATAGAGTGCCAAACGGCCAGTTCAAAAAGAGAAGAAGAACCTGTCCAAATTTCATAAAGCAAAGAAATGAGTAGTGACACTGATTCAGCTGGGAGGAGCTGACCAGATGGCATCCCCAGTGTGGGAAAGCGCTAGAATTTGTTTCAAAAATTAAATCAATGACAGGTGGGTGATTTTCCTTTCCCATCTCTTTTCTTTTTTCGGAGTGATGTTGCTTTTATAGAGACTAAAGCATTATCTGATTTCTGCCTTCTTGTAGGAAGGCATGGTGAAGGAGCCGAATCAAAGGGTAGGGAGAATAGGAGCTCTTGAACTCAGCACACAAAATAAGCCACAACTCCATTATTTGAGGAGGCTTTGCGGGAGGGTGGGTAACTGTGGAAAGGCACTGTAAATGCTTTGTTGTTTCCATTTCAGAGCATATACTAAAAGTCAAAGAAACATACTGCACCGTTTCTAATCTGTTGCCGAATACACAATATGAGTTTTGGGTCAGTGCTTTAAATGCTTCAGGCATCAGTCCACCAAGTGAAAGAGCTGTTTATGTAACAGGTAAACATATTTTGTTCATATGACTGTGTGATCTTCATTGCGGAATTCACAGTAGCCTCTGGATTTTATGCCAGTAATGCTCTCTGGGTGCTTTCTTTCCTCTGATGCAAGTTTTCTGACTTTTATTTGGAGGGCCTATCAGGCCAATTGCCCCTTTTTTAGAATTTAAGGAATGGAAATACTGAGATAGAACAACTTATCTAAGTATAAGCTTATAGGATACCTGGGAATAGGGCTCAAATCTCACAGTTCCTCCAGGTGGATGCCAGACTTCCTTTTATTGCTCTGTAGGTATTTCGTGAGGTCACTTGCTATGCTGTCCTTTGTAACTGGAGTTTAGTCAAGCACATTTTGATTAGTATGGCTTGTCTTCAGTAATTCTTCCTGTAGCTGAACCACAACAAAATTAAAAATAGATCCCAGTTCTCTTTTGTGAAATTCTGACATCAAATTGAACAACTCAGAGTGAGACTTTTAAGCACTCATTCCAGAGATCTTTGACATCTTAGAGCAGAGAAGGAATGCACTTTTATAGTAAAGGTAAAAACAATGAGAGGAAGGATGTATAACCCATATCTGTCATTGTACATTCAGTGACTAATTATTTTGGAAACTTTATAATCCAAATGAAGTGTTAGAACAGCACTGTTGATTACCATGCCTGCTGTTTATTGTCCACTGGGGAGGTAGCTTTCTTTGACTATATATTGCTCTACTTACAAATATCTACAAGCAATTGCTTAAATTGCTCTTTTACCCACTTTTTTTTAGCTCCTTCACCACCTATCATTAAGAGTAAAAAGATACGAAGCTGTGAAAATGCAGCACTCGTGTGCTGGGAATCTAGAGATGTTAATCCTGTCGATTCCTACACAGTTGAATTGTCTAAGCTGACAGATGAAGAAAATGGCGACATTATTACTGAGTGAGTCACTGTTCTACCAAGTCCATAACTTGTAGTGATGAAACCATTTCAAGTCACGAGGCTTCAGGTAGCACTAAGAAAGGATCCATGACCCTTTGGTCAAAAGCCAAAGGCAATTTATTTAGAAAAGTGCAAGTCTAAGGCTGTGCAGAACAACTCCTGGGGAGCAGTGGACAATATTGGGCTGAAGAAATGAATTTCATGATAAGCATTTTAGTAGCCTATGATTGGATTTGCTTGGGGTAGGGAGTAGAAAAACTCAGATGTGATTAGGAACTAGCCTTGACATTATCAGTAACAGTAACATCAGGCACATATATTCAAGCTTTTGATTCTTAAAAAATGTATTGGATTAAAGTCAGGCCAAACCACTTGGCTATGGAGGTCCCTGAATGGTACTGTAAGAAATGAGCAGCTGGTTTAGCTCTACCTTTCAGTATCTCAAGGTACAGTGAAAGAATCTTCTCATCCTTTTTTAATTTTGTCTTTGCACTATCCATAACCCAGCCAAAATGGAGAAGTACATAAAATCTAATCACAGAAATCCGGTTCTGTTACAATGACAATCAGATGCCACCTCCCTCCCTCAAAAACAAGCTGGATTTGGCAGTTCATCTGTCAGATGTTAAGAATAAAGGACATTTAAATGAAATTTAAATAATTTGATGCAGTTTTAAGTGATAATTATATGAATATTTCATAACAGATTATTTAAAATAATTTGACTTTTTGTGTTTGCATGCGATCCATGAACAACCTGTGGCATTTCTTCACTTTTATTCTCTGCTGGAAACAGTCTGAGGACATTTCCCATTTCAGAGCTGCAAAAATATCTTTCCATATGAGGTTTGAAATCTGAAAATTCAAGTTATGGTACCTACTTGTAAGTGGTCAAATGAGATGATAATATTTTCTCCTTGTTCTTCATTTTGCCAAGAACTTCTGTTAGTGACTGGATGTGACCACTTACAAGAAGCAAACTTAAAATTTGTTTTACATTTGTAGGAATTCACCTTTAGAAACATTCCTGTCAGTAAATTTAGTTGCATACATGTTTATGGGAAATGAATATAAAGGGCATAAGGGGAATGGCAGAAACAAAGGTAAAAATCTCAGACTCTCATAACCCTACTACTAGCAACTCTTACTCAAAAAAGTGAAGTCTTGTTAAAGGATTATAAAAGAAGCTGATCGTGTGATTTCTTCTTTGTTCAGAAAAATAATCTCAATCTTGTTCTCCACCTTATCATTTTCCATGAATTTATTTTCTATAGATCTATTGTTGGGATTCCTAACTGTGAAGCCCTAATTCACCTGCAGCCAGCACAAAGCTATCACATTCGTGTTAAAGCCCTAAACCTGGGTGGTTCCAGTGAAAGAAGTGAACCTGTCCTGATACACACCACAGGTATTGTACAGTGCGAGTCAACTCCCACTGCCTACTGTGGCACCTATTATCTCAACAGAAATCTTCCTGCTGGTTTCAGTGGTGTCTGGATCACGTCCTAATCTCTTACTTCTAATTACCCACCTGGTAACCTTTTAGAAAAGAAGCCACCCCCACCCAAAAACAAAAACAAAAAAACCACCAAACCTTTTGTAACAATAAGTGCATTGCCTTAGCTCTGTAATTCAAAAAGATTTCTCTTCAGTTCATTTGATACTTGAAAGTTACTTATTTAAAAAGACTAGATCAACCCAGTGCTCCTGAATATCACTAGCTTGCCAAGTTCTGATGCACCAGGGAAGAGAAAGTTGAGGTGTGATTTTACTTTAGTTCAGATATTACCTTGTAATGCAGCTGCTGGAAAGTACGGCTGAGACAATTGGCAGTTTCCAGAATAATATGGATATGCAAAACTTCTTGTGTATGCATTAGCACATCTACAGCTTGGCTAGGGGAAGCTATGAAGCCTTCTTTACTTGTTGGGAAAAGGCAGTCCAGCTTTCAACTGGAAAATTTGGTTTGGTAACTATCACAGTACTGTATTACCCTCTCTGCTCTTACTGCAACACTAGACAAGCATTAACCATCTCCCTCAGGGGGAAATTAGAAGCCCTTTTCCCTCCCAGCCTCTAATCAGAGCTCAGATTAACGGCTCATAGGTAGACACCTTTTTTCATCAATACCACTGCTATAATGGAGCTTCAACATCACTGGGGTGTCGCAAACCTTCCATTTCACTCACAAATGCATGTATGCCATACTTGCATCTCTTCTGCACTTACCTTCTATGAGAGATTTGCAAATTGTTCTTATTCAGAAAGTTGACCCATGTAAAAAATTAATCTACAAATGAGCTTTAACACAGCTCTGGCTACACTGGTAACACCTCAGAAAAGAAATGGTCATTCTTAAATCCCCAAACAGGAAGATTCTCATTGTGTGACTTTTGTTTGTGTCTATTTCAACTACTTAAATCAAACTCAATATTTGAAATTACCCTTTCTGCTAGCACAGCATATGTTTGTTTTCAGCAGCGCATGCCTTTAATTGCTCCGTCATTGTTTGTATTATATTTGCACTGAAGTAACTTGCAGTTTGATTATAATGATTTCATTTTGGATTAGCATGGAGAGATTTAACTTCTCAGAGTCTACATTATGCAAACAGCTGTAGCAAATTGCTCTTTCAGTTGCAAGTTCTCACCTTCAACACTGGGAATGACCTTTAATTCTTATTTACTGGAGTTGATGCACAGCTACAAATCACAAACAGCAGCTGTGATGCACATGCCTGTTCTGCAGAATGTTGTGTCTCAGACCTGTTTCATGAAGTCTCCAAAGGAAGAAAGACAGAAGTACTTTCACCTTGGCTTAAATGCCCTAACTCTCTGAGGGCTGCTGTGTTGAGGAGCTGCTGAAGCAGGAGGGCTGTGTTAGGCTACAGCTCCTGGGCGGTGGCAGGCACTCACTACCGGGGACACTGCAGCAGCCTTTTCAGTAGTCACTCTCTGGGGAAGGCAATTCCAGAGTCTCAGGCATCAGTGGCATCCAGCCTGCACTCTGTAAAGGCAGGCAGAAATGAGAAACTGAATTGAATGACCACTGGAGAGTGAACCCCACACTTGCCTGTTGCATATGTCACCTTTGTAGTCATCCCTCCTCTTCAAAACACGTCTCGCGTTTATGTGGAAGAGTGGAGTGATGGAGAGAATTAAACCTCTCCACCCCTTCCTTCTACTTTCAGAAACTAATAAAAATACATCACTTCACCTCTGAGGAAGATGACTTGGAATTGGACAGTCTATTGCAGGAAGGAGCTGTCATCTTTGAATAGCTTCCTGTGCGATGCCTGCAGCTTTGAACCTTGGCTGGATTTAAAACAAGGCTAAGGCCCATTTTCTGCTTTTCAACAAGGCTGTAACTAAACAGTATTAAGCTGTAAGTTGTTCCTGTAACACCCATCTATTTGAAAATCTCAAACCTCTCAATGTCAGCCAGATTCCTTCCAGAATGCTAGCTATTCTTTTTGTGGATCCAAACATTTCCTCCCCACCCTTGCTGCAAACCATAATGCCATAAGCAGTTGCTGTAGTTCTCACGCATTCTTTTCTCTTGCAGGCACCTACTTCTGTCTTAACGAGGACACAGCCCATCCTTTATTGGCAATTCTAGATGATGGATTTACAATTGCATGTGATGAACTGGAAAACCCGGAGTGCGATCTGCCCGTCTATGATAACAGCTTTACAAGGTAAACATGACAATTTCAGTTTCACCAACATCTATACATTTCTGAAACTTATTCCTACCCAATTATTTAAAGACCCCCCCCAGATGTAAACAAAAAAAAAAAAAAAAAAAAAAAAAAATCAAAACCCATTTACTATTAATACAGCACTTAAAACACTTATATAATTATTAGGTTCTCTTTAATTATAGTGATCCACTACTTGCACATTTCTAAAACTTGAGGAGCTGCTCCTTTCTGCTGGCTGTTGCTCCCTCCTCCTTGTCCATTTCTCTGCAAGATGCCAGGATGATACAGACTTGTACATGAGGCTCTGCCCATTCTTCCTTGGTCTCACACATGGTGATTTAAGGGCTGTTCTTATAGGGCTCTGATCAGTGGAAGCCACTGAACACAGAATAGACAGACAGAACAACAATAACAACAACAGAAACTACTGGTGCCTTAGGCACTTGAACTTCTTTAAAAGGGGCTCCTGTGCATGAAGCATAGATATTTTTTAAATAGATGCCAGAAGTATCTTATGGGGTTTTCAGCCAATTCTTATCGATTTTGTGAGCTGAACTCTCTCTCTCCAGCTGCCCTTTGGAACTTTAACATCACTTGGAAGTCAGCGCAAGTTAGCAAAGAGGATTACAGATGCAGCCAGCCGCAGTTATGTATAAATCTACTTACACAAGTTGGACGTTTTGTGCTAAATTTGAACAGGTATTATGTGCTGAAGCAAACGCTGAGGAAAGGAGAGGGATCTGAATACTTCCCTTTTGGTGAAAAACACTGCTGAGTTGGCCAACTCTTTGCTTAGCTCATGCTATTTGGGCTTACAGATTTTTGTTTCATAACATAATTAGGTCCTTTGCCATTGAAACTAGGGCCTTAGTTTGCTGAAATGTATCAGTTTCCAATCAGCACCACAGAAACAACAAGTAAGTAGGAGAGACATCTGCAGACATATAGTAATACAAAGTCACAACTTAGCCCCTCCATGGAAATGAAAGGCTGTTTTTGCCATGCAGTGTTACTAGTGAGCTTTGTTCAAAAGAGCCAGGAGAGAAGATTCTCTTCATTAAAGTCATCACAATGAGTCTAAATGGGATTTCACCCACCCTTCTACAGGGTGCTTTTATGTTTCACATAAACAGCCAGCCAGCACTCATCTCATTCTGAGCTCTGAGGATGATTTTGATGCCACTGTAAACTCTCATAAGCCTCTTTCAAGCCAAGATGCTGTGGAAAAAAAAATAAAAAACTCCCATGTTGAAATGAGTAATATTTGCGTAAGGAAATTACACAGCAAACTCTTCTTTCTGAAGTCTCTGTGATCTCCAGCAGGCTAATATGCTTTCTAACCACACCAGCTCCTACAGACTGATTCAAGTTTGCCTTGGTGGGTTTGCAGCTCTCATTAGTATAGTAATATTTTGTTCACAGATGTTTGCCCATCCATTTTGCATCATTCCTTTTCAAGCTGTAGCAGCACAGCCTCTCTGACTTTCAATTTCATCGACCTTTAAGCTATTCCCACTAAATCTACATGCACTTCTAATGAACAGTACACTTAGTAATGGGATTGCTGCTGAGGTGGCACAAAGTACAGCCTGCACTCACTGTTCCTGTCCTTACACATCAGGCCCTCATCATGCTGAATACAGTATCACTTGCAGGCAGATGAGCTCAGAGTGTTCCAGCAATATCCTTCACCTTTTTAATTTACATCCCTACACGATCCTACCACAGAAACATACAGGCTGTGACTCTGCATCCAAAACTTTAGGAGTGTTTTGAAACCTGCTACGTCCTGTGATGCAGTAATGACAGTTAATATAAATACACCGTGTCATTTTCCTGAAGTAGAACTGGGATGTAGTCATATGGGATTCAAATTGCCCTCTTAAATTGAGTTAGGGTGTTTCAGAAGCATTTGGTGCTGCCTGTTTTGGCCAGTTTTCTCACTTCACAATCTGTGTTTTTGCAGACTTACATCTTCAAAGCCCTCAGTTCCTTTGACTCTGTGCTTGTAAATCAAGCTGACGGTTCTCTCTGAGCTGTGTTGTCTTTCACTGTCCCACCCATCTTTTTAAAGGATAGGAACCACAGCCTACTGTCAAAACTTTTCATCGCCCAGGTACCTAAATATATTCCAAGGTCTGCTACCATGTTCAGTACTTGCTTGTAAACCACAGCACAGGCTGGTCTTCCCCTCCCCAGCCGACCCAGGAGTTTCACATTGCTACAGTGCTCCATTCCTGATGGGAGGTGACACTTAAACCCTGGGTTCTGTGGGAAGAAAATACAAAGTAGAATTTTTTCCCTGCTACACTGGGGTTCACCAAAGCACTCTTTTTCCCAGAAATCTTGGGCAGCACAGGATGCTATTCTCTCTGTTCCTGAAAGTACCCAGGGCATTAATTCATACAAAGCTACCCAGTAGGAATCACAAAGAAACCTGCAGGTTATGTGTCAGGTCTTCAGCATGTGGACTTCACTTTTCTGAAAAACTCATGCTGTGCTAATAAGGAAACAATAAATGTGACTTTTACTTATTGATTTGTAACATCCAGGTAATAACACAGATAGCATTGCAAAGAGTTCCTGCCAGAACATATTCCCGTCTCTCTCACAGGTGTATCGGGATCCTGGGCAGTCTGATCCCTTTTCCAGGAAAGCATTACTGGGAGGTGGAAGCTGAGGAAGATACAGAGTACAGAATTGGTGTGGCTTTTGAAAACACTCCAAGACATGGTTATCTGGGGGCAAACAACTCATCCTGGTGCATGAGGCACATCATCACGCCATCAAGGTAAGGGCTGTGGAGGCTGCAGCTCTCCTATAGAAACACCTCCTACACACACACCTGCAGGCTGAGCAGTGAAGAGCTCCTACTTGTGGGGAGCAGCCAGAGATCTTATATCAAAGCACAGGCCAAACACTTAAACTGGAGCCTCTGAATATATCCACCACTGGCACTGTGAACTGGTGTTGGAAGGATACTGGAACCTTTAAGCAAATCCTACTGCTTTGTGCCATTCTCACATTGAAAGGGGCAGTGTCAGGAACAAATCTGAATAAATTCCACTACAGAAGTTAGCTATAAAAGTCTTGTTAGGTCATTGAAATCCCAGTGGGAAGACAGCTAGTAGTAAGTCCGCATCACCTAGAAAGTACTTATCTAGATAAAACCACTTGTATGAAACTTATTTTCATCTCCTCCTTCTGGAGGTACCTAACCACCACGCCTGCATGCAGAAATGCCAGACCTCCCTCATGCCTCAGCTGCATCCACTGACTCTCCCCTGGGCAATGACAACTGAATTAGCATCACCTTTGAATTGCACGTGCAATATGGGCACGCCGTGAAGCATCCAGGAGCAAGAAAACAAGTTCCATCCCAGATATCCTCCAGTAATTCCTATTGCCTGTAAACGGCACTCAGCCTGTAAGAGTTACCAGTGTGGTGCTGGGTCCCCTTGAACAAGGCACTGAGTGCCCCAGCACGCACACTGCTAGCAGATGGTAATGATGACACAGCATGGTACCAATGCTTCCTGTCCTCTGTCTGTTGGTATGGAGGGAAGAGTTTTAGATGTAGCTTGGTTGTCTAGAGCACACGTTCCCAGATGCCTGCTGCTCACAGCTCCCCAGCCATTGGCCTGCTGCACAACCAAAGTTCTTAGCAATGCTGACATTTGCCTCCCACACAGCAAGAAACACTGCTTAATGAGGGAGACTAAACCCACTGAAGTTAATGACTCTTCCATACACTGCAGGAAGGCTAATTTGATTTCCTTGCTACATTGATCTAAGAGGTACATTGAGGTTTGCTCTTACTCTTCTGGAGCAATAAGCATGGACTTCAGGGAAGAGAAAACAGAGCCAGGCTGTTACTCTGAGTCACTATCATACCCATTTCTACAGGGAAATTTTCTAAGGTTTGCGTTGTGTGGGTGGAGGAGGTGGTTAGTGAAGAAGCTGGCCCCTGTGAAATACCAGATAACTTGCTTTACTGAATAAATCTCATTTCTCCCTAGAATGGTACGTGTTCCCAAAAAATTCTCATATTTTTGGTTGCAGCGTGCCACACTAGGGACAGCTGATTGAGTAACTGTTAAAGGATCTTGGCATTACTCAAACAGTGACTACATAGGGAAGAAAAGGGCTACCCTCATGACAAAGCAATTATGTACAGAGCACCTTCCTGGCCTCCATTAATACACAGGACAGGAATCATGATTAGAGGTCACCCTCTAGTAATTGAAGACTGGAAGGTCCCCATCAACAGCACCCAGGCTGAGCAGCGTGAAGTCTTGTAGGAAAAGCAGCCAGAAATGTCATTTAGAGAACAGGGTTTGAAATATGACATCAAATAGCCTGGAGGATGCCGAGTCACACTGAGTCAGCCAGCCTCTGCCTGAGGGATTATGTTCCCTCACTGCTGCTGCAGTCTGAGGGCGTGAGCATTTCCAGTTCCTGTGCCTTTGGCAGGAAAGAAGACGCAGTACCACAGGCCCTAGGGAGTAAGTGGGAAGCACTGCAAGGCCTGGAAGGACAGGACTGAATCACTTCTCCAATTCTCTCCTTGGCTGCACCTACAACTACAAAACTGCAAGACTGAGGAAAAGAAAAGACAAGTGTTGCTCTGGGAAAAGCCTACCTGGCCTGGCAGAGCACAGCTCCTTCACTGAGGAAAGGACATCTTCGGATAAAGCTTAGTATCTGGGAAAAACAGAAAGTCCCTTTGTCCTGTCCTAAATGTCACTACCTGCCCATTTTCAGCTAGGTGTGGATATGCAGTAAAGGCCTGTTATGTGAATGAGGCAGGCAGGTCTGAACACTGAAGGATAAGGCTGTGTGGAAAAGCAGTGTACAGCATTGCTCAGCAGAGTGGATGGGACTGGGGCACTAAACATGAGACACACAGGAAAAGGGATAGGACTGTCTTTTACCATGCACATGAAGCAGGAAAACATACCCAAACGTGCGCGTGCAAAGTGCCTTGGGCTATTTTTGACTGTGTTTCTTGCCCACAGGCACAAATACGAATTCCTGCACAGTGGGATGACACCAGACATCAGAATTACTGTTCCCCCCACAAAGATTGGCATCCTGCTGGACTATGAAAGCTACAGACTGTCATTTTACAATGCTGATATTGCCCAGCACCTTTACACATTCAACTCACATTTTCAGCATTATGTCCATCCCTGCTTCGCTTTGGAAACACCTGGTACCCTAAAGGTACATACTGGTATTACAGTACCCCCATGGACTGCCCTCCTATAATCTGTGTTCCTCAACTGTCGTATTTACATATAACAAACACTGAGAAATTCTCTTTCAGCATTTCCCCATCACACTCCCTAAAAACCAGGTCTCCCAAGACAGCAAAGCATCCCCGACCCAAACAAGCTGCCAGGCCTAAGTCCTTTCAACAATTTTATCTCATCTTAGGCAGGATTTTAGCAGAAAATCGTTAGTCACAAGACTCATCAGCACCCTGGAGCTGTTTGCAGAATTCTTTAGGGTTAGAAAGATACAATCCTTCCCACAAGTGACATCAACCACCAGTGACAGACGGATTACTAGTTCCCCAATACCCATTTTACGTCTGGGGAACTCCCCCGTCCCACAGCAATCATCAACTCCCCTCTTGTGTCTTCTGAGAAGCTAAAAATTCAACAGAAAGCCAAAACAGCAAAAGGCATAATCACTATACAGATGCTGGACAAAGCTGAAAACACTCTAACCATGAAGCTGATCTCACTATCAAGTACTCTTGTCGCTACACAGTCTGCACAAGATAATCAACTACACCTCCCTCGCGTGTGAACTGTCAGCAGATACCATATACAGCAGGGAGATTGAAACAGTAAGGCTTACTGAAATAAGCAAGCAAGCCCTGAAGTCTTGAACACGAAAACAACAAAAAAACATCCTTACCAAATACTCATGCTTCTCATTTATTTATCTAGGGAAAAAACAAAAATCACATAGATGCTTTTTGCAGTGCTTGGCTGCTTATATAGCAAAGTCTAAATCGTCCTTTCTTACCTTTTTTTTGTGACCATCCTCACCTCTGCCTTGGTATGTCCTCCACTCACAAATTCTTCCCCATTCCTCAGCACAAAGAGCTTTTGACCTCTGATGCTGTGTCCCTGAAGCTTAGGGCTTCTGCTGTGTGCTGAAAGGAGCAGCCCTCACCCAGTGATCAACTGAAACATCCTTGTTTAGACTTCATTTCCAGATTCGACAATTGGACAGGTACTTCCTGTCAAGCAGGCTTGTCTAGCTCTTAACAGACTCACACTCACGGGTGTCAAAACTACCAGAATTCAAGCAAGAGTCATTAACAGATAGCTTTTCAACAGATTTATTGCACATTCATTACAAAAATATTTGGTTTAAATTTTCCATTCTAGGGGTTTGTCAAGAACAGGTTGTCTCTACAACAGATAGGGTCCTTATAAATAAAGCCTGGCAAAATTTGCGGAGACTTGATGTAGAACTGTGTGCCAAAAGCTTGTCTGTTTTTCCCCAAATGGCTGAGAAATTAAGAGAAGAAATGTGTTTTCCCAAAACAGACTTTGCAGAAACAATGAAAACAGGAGTGGAATATACCCTCACAGCAGCAATTAGCACCATCTTCGCTTGCATACTGACTTGCATCTTGCAAAACAAAATGGGTTCAGCAACACCAAACTATGCAAGTATAGCTTCATTTTTCAGTCTACCAGGAATTCACAGACTTCCAAGACAGAAAGTATTACAATTACTTTGTCAATCCTCCTACGAGGCAGGCCAGAGAACTTCAGCATCTTGCAGTGAGCACAACTTGTGTCTCCTATAAACAGGTGACTCAGCCAGTAGCCACTGTCAATGGACAGGGCACAAGGCGGCCAAATGAGCTCTGCTAACATATTGCAAGGCTGGACCAGAGAACAGCAACTAAAGCGTGCAGTGAACAAAGTGGTGAGACAGCACCACACCACTGGGTTGTGTCAGCACCTTTTCCTCCCTTCAATTAAAAATGTGTGCCTCGATTTAAGGTCCAACTTCCACACAGTGGAGCACGTTTAACCTTTATCTGCCAAAACTGAATGCCACCTTCTTCTTTACAAATAGAGAAAGACCTGTGAAAGTAAAACAAAAACACACAAGTATCAGAGCAGAGGTATCAGGACGACTGACACTCCTCAGGGACACCTGCACTACAGAAAAACTGCCAGGTGAATGAAACCATTCTGATGAAAGCCTACATTCTGTTATGAATAGCCCCATGACGTCACTCTCCACCATAGCTTTCATCTCAAGTGTTTAAACTGTACCTGTGTTCTGGCACTGGTACGAGCAGCTGATCTCCGATGTTACACTAACCCAGCCCCTGGGACTTCACAGCCATCTCACAGGTGTGCTGCAAGGACTGATTCACTGAGCCAACTGTGAGGTACTTGCACACTGTGCAACTGAGACTCTAAGGGTACCAAACAGCTCTCCCATTATGTCACTCAACGAATCTGCAGATCACAGGAGCAGCCAGCTTATCAGAGCACAACTCAGTGGTCATCATCAGGGATGGCGTACAAGACTGCTCAGGCAGCAAAAGAAATATCTGAAAAAGAATAAACAATCATCAGCTACCAGGCTAAAAAAAAGATAGGAAATAAGTCTGCGTGTTTCTATTTAATAAAAGCTTCATCTGTCAGCTGTAACCCAAGCAATTACTCTCTTAGGAATCTCAGCCTTGTCACTTAAATATTTAGACAGCAAAGGAAAAGGCATGAACAATTCTTCAAAACCAGCTGTTGCTGTGAATTACCATTATATACATTCTTTACAAGGAGGCCACCATTTCCATTACAGGGTCTATTGATCAGATCAGTAAGACACTGAAGCTGTCATTACAGAATCACAATATCCTGAGTTGGAAGAGATCCACAAGGATCATCGAGTCCAACTCCTGGCTCCACAGAGGACCATTCAAAATTCAAGCCCCACACCTGAGAGCATTGTCCAAACACTTCTTGAACTCCAGCAGCTTAATGAACTCCAGCCATGACCACTGAGCCTAACTACAGAAATTCTGGCTCACTGCTAAACTAGACCATGTGAAACAACAAAGGTCCATTAAGAACAAGCTGCCCTTGTCTCTGACAATTAGTTATGTGCTGCAAGACACATTTTTCCTGGTACCTGTTGGCATCTTTCTTTCTGTTCCTTTCATTACATGTATTTCCCAGCACAGAAGAAATTCATCTTCAGTGAAACATGGGGGCTCATGACTGAAGCTTTGGCACTCCAATACCACAGGCTGCCCCAACCTGCAGCAGTGATCTGTGCATCTCTGCAGGGGCTGCAGCAGCAGGAATAGCCAAAGGACAGGACAGCCTCAACCACACTTTGCTCAGCAGCTAACTAGGGACCTTGCCAGGGCTACCTACAGACTCCTGGGTTTACAGCAAGTTATACTCAATCCCTTTTACCATGGACAAAAAGACCAGAAGGCAATGCTGAACTGCCCTTATGTACCTAGCAAGAATCATATTTGGTGCGTGTTGTGCCTCTGTACAGAACAGAGAACAAAACAGAAAAACATCCATTAAAAACACAGTGCTGGCTGAAGAGACCAGGGGATAGAAACAGGATCTGAAGTTGTGCTGCAAGCTGCCAGCATCGCATGAAAGCTCAGAGCTGCCTGGAGTCATTCTCCCTCCGAGCTCAGTTATTTCTGACTCGGCCACAGGGCTAAGCCAATAGCACGGTTCTGCCACTGATTTGTTTTCTGGACTGCTTCTAGGCACTTCTGGGATTCCCTCAGGGCTCCTTGTTCTCTCATGCCTTGCGATAACGCATAAGCAGTACAGACGGTAATACACAGACCGCAGCACAACAGGGACTTGAATCCACAATCAAGAGTCTCAGCCTCACGCTGAAAAAACAGCGTTTCCTCCTCTGTGAAGAGAAACATCGTAAAACCCAAGGTACCTCTGCATCCAGGGACATCAAACACCTCGGAGCACTTCCACTCCCCGTAGTTCCGAACGCCAGCACGCACGGCAGCCGCTGGAGGGCGTCACGCCCACGGGCACGGCTGCCGTCGCAGAGCTCCCCGGCTGCGCACCGCAGCGCTCCTGCGCGTCCGCTGTCCTTCCGCAGCCGCTCCTGGAGCCAGGAACAAAGGGGCAAACACACACTGAAGCAGCATCACAGAGCAGCCCCGGGGCGCTCCGTTCCGACCACCCCCGGCAGTTCGTTCCCTGCAGTTACCACGAGAACCGTGTAGGCGGAGGAAGCAGGCCCTGCCCTTAGCTCGCGGGCAGGCCTTGTTCTTCCACCGTTTCATTTTGGAGGATAGTATCAGCGGGGTCGGCACGAGGCACCGGCTCCACTTTCTTAGTCCTCCGGGACAACGCCGGGAGAAGCGCTGGGGAGCGCGGGGCCCGGCCGTTCTCTCCCCGGGGCCCAGACACACACAGCTCGGGATTCCCTGTCCGCTCCGGGCTCAGCCCCATCTTTGCGACATCCACTTACGTTTTCCAGCAGAAAGCAGCGGCCCAAAACCCGGCCGCGCCGCCATGACACACCACGCAACGCGCCCGCCCCGCACCGCCGCCATTTCCTGAGAGCTGAACGGCGCTTCCGGGCGCGACGCCATTGCCCGGCCCAGGGCGCATGCGTGACGGCGGGCGGGGAGGGGCGCGGCGCTGAAGACGCTCGGCCGGAGGTTGCCGCGGTTATTAGCATGCGATGGCATTTCCTTTTGTGTCGAAACAAATTGTGCGTCATGGTGGTTGTGGAGGCAGGCAGAAGTGATCTGAGAGGTGGATCTGTGGGTAAAAAGTAACAGAAGATGAACTGAATTAAGCCAAAGAGAAGCGTCATGTCCCTGCAGCAGTAGCTCTGCAAGGTTTGTATTGGGAGCGCCGAGGTGCGGCTCAGCGCGCGTTCCTCTGTGTGACGTGAAGTGGAAAAGAAGGAGCCCCGCTATTCCATCCCTTCTGTTAGGAACACATTGACTCTCGTTACAGCAAAAAGGAGCCCCTCTATTTCATCCCGTCTGTTAGGAACACACTGACTCTCGTTACAGCAAAAGCAATGCGAATACCACTGTACTGCTACGCACTGAGCCAGACGTAAATGTGTCACTGATATTTACCTAACAAATAGGTAGGCACTCTGCTGTGCTTCGGAGAACGCTTGTTTATTTCAAACAGCTTACTTTAAAAGAAAGCTTTCTGTGTTCTTTTTTTGTCCCTTATCTTTCTGACTTTGGCTTGTCAGCAATTTATCATGGCAGGGGACAGTATTTGCAGGAAGCCTGCCAGCATGGATGTTCGGGGGCTGCTCAGTCAGCTTTTGGGCTTGGTTGCATGGCGAGAAGAGTTTCACTCTGCTTTGATGAAGTCCTGAAAACCATCTGTTCATGCAACTGGATGCTCTGTCCACAACTGCTCCCAAAAGCTGTGCCTGATGTGATGCATGCCGTTCCCCGCCCAGGCCCTGGCTGTGCGGGTTGGCTGGGCACCTTGCCTGTTTCCTAGCACTTATATTGATGCTATATCATTGCAGCCTTACTTACGGGAAGCAGTGTCTGAAATAGCTGGCACCACCCACGCCGGGGACGGGACTCGGTGTGTGTGGCGGTGGCACTGTGCTGGCCGTGAGCATCACTGAAATTCAGAGGAAGGGTGAGGGGATGAGTTTCTGCCTCCCCAGGAGCTCTGACCTGCAGCTCTGTAAAGCATCAGCGGCAAACCGTTACAAAATCATCTGCTCTTCAATTTTCTCTTCTTTTTTGAAAAATCGGTACAGTTTGAGCCCAGGCCCTCAGCAGCAGCCTGGCAGCCTCCAGCTCTAGGCCAGGAAAAAGGAATTTTCCTATAAAGAAAAATATTAGTAGCCAAAAAAGCATCTGTTTTAGGCAAAAAGGGACAATTCCTGATGGAAAAGCAATACTCCTTGCATGTTCCATACTGCAGACACCAAGGGAGTCTTGTCAAGCATATTCCATTTCATCTTGAGGCTGAAGACAAGCAGTGTCTTCAACCTTCAACCCCACCCCCTCCTCTGAAGAGCTGCAGGATCACCAGGATAACATTGTTCTGCTTGGTTACAAGCTGCGCTGCTCACTGAACTTGGCGCTCAGCACCCTCAGGGCGAGCTCAGAGCTAATGGAATGAAAGCTAGGGAAGGGCTGACATCAGAGACTACTTTGGAATATTGAAGACAGACAGGACTGACTTCTCATTTGAATGATGGCACACTGGCTAATTTCCTCCTTTCACTCCAAACCCAGGCAGTTGCCTTCCTCGCTTCTTTCTAAGACTGAACATTGCTGTGCTATTGCTCAACCTCAAGGGAAGTGCATGTGATTACATGAAGTAACTTCTGTTAATTACCGCGGTCTGAACTAAGATTAGTTTTAGCTCCAGCAATGACTCTTGCCACTCGAGGGGGGGAGCAAGCGACCCAAGAAAGGAGTGATTCAGACTTCAACAAGTGTCCATGGCTGCTCGCATTTGCTAACACAACCCCACAGACAGAGGTGCCTGCGAACACTCTTGAACTTCAGTTTGCACCTGGGAGAACAATATAAAAGACCTTGCATACACATACACCCTGCACGCAATGCTCTGCTCATAGTCTGCTTCACATCACTGTGCTTGCTTTCTCCTGGGTTGGGGATACCAGCGTAAGGCTTTCAGCCATTATGGGGTGTTTTTCCAGTCTCACTTTAACTTCAATCAGAAAAAAAAGACGACTGTTGTTCTGAAAGTGAAAAAGTAGAACACAGGAAGATGAGAATCCTTTCCCTAGCCCAAGAAAGACTGTTAGACCACAGGCTGGGCTCGGAGGTCCAGGAGCTGAAAGAAATAGGAGCCTCAAGCCCATGTTGCATAGTGGCTCTGAGTCCCCTGGCCTTCTAAATTCAGTTGCCTTGCTTGTTATAGAGGATTCTAATACATCATCAGGCATGGTTAGCAAAGCTAAATTTGCCAAGGTTTGTTTGGGAAGTGTGGGAGGAGATTCTTAAAGATGTTAATTAAGGAAAGAAAATGAAAACACAAGACACTGCCGTAGTAATGTTCAAAGCAGGCAGCGAGAGAAAGCATTCAGAAACCCTTTGCCTGCAGAGCCGTTGTTTCAGCAGAACAAAGAAATATGTGAAGCACCTGGACGTCCCCTTCATTCTACAGCAGTAATTTAAAGGCTTGTTTTCTGCATCCGAACGCCACGTCAGAATGAAGTGCAATCCATCCCACTCTCATTTAATGAACACCCCTGGGACCATTGTACCTTGGAGGCATGATGTCACACATCAATGGAGATTACTTATTTTGAAGCTTGCGAAGAGCTCCGAGACTTCACTTCAGAGTGCTCCACTCAGCCATGACTCAAACCCTCCTCTTCTCACAGAAGGACACAACTGACTACGCTTTCCTCGTGCTTTTCTGAGCATCCTGTGAGGGATCAGATATTTAATTTTATTATCCTTTCTCCTCTTTTATGTAGGAATGGCTTTGTCATTGATTGAATACCTTTGCGTTCATGACACATTTCCTTAGATGTCATATCAATGATGTCTCTACTGAGAAAAGGACTGGAACAAAAACTAAGACACTCATTCAGTTTTGGGTCATTTTGAACTTACATACAGTCATTGGGAAAACTGCAGTATAAAAGCCAGATTCAGACTCGTGACAAGGTGGCTGTGTGCAATACCTGTCTGGTTTCTCCTGTTGTAGGAAGCAGTTATTACCCAGAATTTTATGCCTATCTCTTGAAGGGACCAAGATATTCATGCTAAAGAACGAACACACACACACACACATATATATATATATTTAACCAGATCAGAATAGTTCCAGGCTCACCTGAAAGCTAGTAAACCTGATACCTGAGTTTAGCAGCAGTATGACCTGACTGAAAATACGCAGCATGAAAAACAGCTAATAATTCTGAATGGCTCATTTAATGCTGAATTGCTGAACCTCATTCAGTTTTAAAACACACTGTGAGATTAAAACCCCAGAGGTGAATAAGAGAACTCTCCATCATCTCTGCTATGCTGGAATTTACTCTTGTATTAGCATTAGAGCAAGAATAAATGAGAAGTGTAGACACTGTCTAAGACTGCCGGCCTGCCTGAAATTGGGAATAATTTTAGAAGTACTCTTCCAGTTTTCTCCCTTCAACAGGGAAAGACCATCACTGCATCAGTAACCCCATGGTTTCTCTCCCAAGCAGAGCTCCATCACTGGGTGCCAGACTGGAAAAGAAGAAGGGATGTATCTATAGAGGGAAGTTCAGTGGGAGGCCAGCTTGGGTGAGGATCAGGCACAATGGTTGCAAACTTTCTTTCAGTATAAGCTTTCCCTGGCAACAGCAAAATTGAGATGGACAATAGAATGAACAGAGCTGCATTCAGTAGCTGCAAATTACTGTTCTACGTTAAGTGAAATTATTATACACCGATATGGGCATAAATCTAGCTGATAGGGCTGATTAGCATAGCTCTACACTCCAAGTAATGACATTAAAGATGCAGTGTGAAGATCAGGGAATTAATCATATTGATCACATCTTTTCAATGATGATTCAGCAGACATTTTTTAAAGCAGATTAAATTAACTGCTTTTACCCAGAACATTAATAACTATGCTTATGAAGAAATATTTTTACTTCTTTCCTGCAGACATTCTCTGGACCCATATGCTGTTGCTGTTCCTCTCCTGTCCACTTTGCAGCTTTCCTCTGATGGAGCCTGAGTAGCCTTTCCTTGAACTAGGTACAGGAGTCTGCATGCAGTGGAAGAGATTAACACCAGGTAGCAAATGACAGCCAATTACAAAAGATACGTGTATATGGAAACAGACTGTGATACTGCCAGGAAAACACCGCATCTGGCAGCCAACTCTCCCTCTCCTTTCATGTTCCCTTTGAGAGAGAATATTTTGGTTGTTTGTTTGCTCTTTCAGTAGTGATTCTCAACCCTTTGGTAGCTCAACAGTGACCCCATAGCCTACATCCTAACTATAATCACTGAGGTACTGCTATGGTCTAGGTGCTCGTAAACAGAAATTGAGCCCCAGTGGGGGCTTGACAATATACAAGCACTGATGAACTAAAGGGAATTACAAAAGGAAATCCTCTATCCCCCAGCACCTAATCCAGACACCAAGCAGGAAGGGAGAATGCACAGGCAGGGTGAGGGCAGCGCTGGCAGAAAGGCACGATGCAAACAAACAGCAGTGAGGGTACAGATGGTAGCAGCCCATGAATATCATCAGCTTGTAGATGAAGGACAAACACGGAAACAGGTAACACCAGGAGATGTCACCTGTTCCTTTCTTACCTGCTTTAGGGCTTCAACTGCTGCAGTCCCTGAACTGCTCCATCGTTTACATCTCCTCAGCTTGTGTTTCCTGGAGAATGGTTCAAAATGTCCCTTCTCTAAAGTCAGTCCGTTGCCTCTGAATTGACAATAGTCAGCGATTCCTTCAGTGCTTCTGGAGCGCCTTCCTGCCTGCAGGAAATGCTGACAGAATCCTCTCGTAGTTCTTCAGCACAATACAGCCCAGCATGGCCTCCAGCTGTGTACAGTGTTGTCTCAGTGCACACGAGGCTTCGAAGGATTTGCCAAGGGCAGGCCACAGGGGGACTTGCCAGCCATATATCACCTTTCAGCACCCTAACAGCAATCCAACCCCCTCAACTTCTCCCCTCCCCAGACAGCAGTTATTTTTAAAGGAATTCCATGCATCTGTTAGCCTGCAAACTACAGAGTACAAATACATTCCAAATGAAATGGGTTGGACCTTGACACTTCTTAAAATATACATTTTATTATTTTCTGGTGTTTGCTATGAAGGTTTCATTCAAATTGTGAAGGTACACAGCCTTTACAAACTTGTTGAATTAAACGTTTTTGTTGGCGGTTTTATTTTCTGTTTCTTTCATGGCAGAGGAAAATACATAGGCTATAAAATGTTGAAATTCGTTAGATGTGTAGTATCACCTCTTCATATATGCTGTGGAATGCTTGTAGAAATACTATATAAAATAAGGCAGACTTTGACAGGGAATTCAGTCATAAAATTTCATGGGAGAAAACAAAATGTTCCAACATATTATTATCTTCTGTAGCCAAGGGAAGATCAGGTGGTTGTCACTGGTTTATGGGAGAACTACTGCGGTTCTGGTGCTCAGTATACATTTCTTGTTTATTCTATTCTCGAGTGAGACCTTTGCAATAAAACTTAATTAACATAAATCAGACAATATTTAAACATACACATCTATCCTTACAGTGCAATAAAAATGTATCATTGTATAG
>JANHGO010002056.1:0-31549 GCA_024606505.1 Aquila spilogaster
GGTTGCAGTTGGACTTGACGATCTTGAAGGTCTTTTCCAACCTGAGCAATTCTATAATTCCATGACTGTCCCCGTGCTATAGTGTGTCTCAGATGTTTTCATTACATTATGGCAAAGTCATCCTTCATTTGCTGTGGTTCTGATATTTTACTGTGGCTGACGTTCTGTTTTATAGAAGATGTGCACTTTTCTCTGCAATACCTTGGAATCCTTTGTTGTGTTTATGTAAGTATTGGAAAGCAAGTCTGTTGGCACAGAGTACGTGCCATCTGAAGGGTAACAGTTGCAGTCTCTTGCTGTCTCTCCCTGTTGTCTCCCTGTTACTGTCTCTTTCGGTTGTTTTTTAATTCCCTCATCATTCATCTGATCACACTCACCAGCTCTGAGGTATGTTATCTTCTGCTTTCGCTTTGTCTGTCTTAACTTGTTCTTCTTGGAGGAAATGTCTCTGCAGAGAAAGTTGCCTGAGCACCTAGGAAGGGGCTTAACAAAGCGTCAGTAGCCAGGAGGTCTGCGGAGCACCAGGGTGACGTTCAGTCTCGCTCCCCAGTCAGTAGACAGCTCCGTACTTGTAAATCAGGCTGCAATATTTAAAGGCAACCACTTCTTCCCACAGGCTGGGAGTATGCAGGAGCTTGCCGCTGCAGACATTGTATGTGCATTGCGGTGCCATAGAGAATATTGAGAATTTTGTTTTCCTCGCTGACTTGCTTCCTCTGCTGTTCTCTCACCCTTTCTCTCTCTCTCTCTCTCTCTCTCTTTTTTTTTCCCCATGGTATTTTGTTATTTACACTTTTGCCAGGCTGTCCCTCTGCTGTTGTCACAAATATGTTGCCATTCCCCATGCCACGTTGTTCTCGGTGTGAAGGAGCTGACAAATCGAGCTGTGTGTGCCCCTACCAACGGGCTGTGATGTACTGCTCAGGGAACAGCGTGTTTCTGTACCACTCTGAGTTCTGTGGATGCTGTGCACAGGACGGGGCTCCACGCAGAAGTGGCTGCATCCCACCCCAGGTCTGCATACTCCAGGCTACGCTCGGCTGGTTTGCAAAGGCTGAATCCTGGCAGGAGAGCACAGACTTGAAAGAAAATTTCAGTTTTTCCATGAACAGCATAGGAATGTGCTCTCGCAATTGACGCCTGGCACTGAGAGACAAACAAAAACCGGTCCATGGGCTCTTGACAGTTTTTCTAGATGAATCTCGTCCACAGCCTCAGGAGAAAAGGTGCATTTGCTGTAGAGTGCTGGAGCTTAATGACTGCCAAGAGCTGTAGAAGTGAAGGGTGTGCTGGAGGCCACCAGTTTCCCATGATCAGGGTAACTCAGCTTGGACAGCTTTTTTGAGGGAACTATTAAGGAATTATTGGTCTCATTGCTCTCTTTATTCTCTTACCTGAGAAATTCTCAGTTTCAACAGCTCTTTCAGATCAAATAGTGACAATGCGAACCATCAACCCACGAGTGAGAAATGGAGAAAAGTAGCTCCAGTAGCTCTTCAGTTCTTGGCATGTCTGTTGTTGCACATGAAACTGCCAAGTTTTTTTTATATAGGACAGTGAATAATCACCAGATGGATGGTGATTTTCACTTCTCGGGTTCTGTGCTGGATTTCAGCCAGCATTAAATCCCTGACTTTTTAGATTGTGCCTCTTTGGGACTGAAGATTTCCATTTGTCCCAGGCAGGTCATCCATTTATTTTGATTTATTAAAAAAATTAGGGTGATTTACACTTTGTTATTTCAAGTTTGGTGCTGTATCCACTTTGACATTGATGTACGTGCAACCACTCCTGCACAGTCACCCAGGTGACTCCTGGACCATGCTTCCTCTGGCACCATTGTGCTGCACACAAACTGAAGTCTCTGTATTTCATTTCTACCATCTCAAACCATCCAGGTCCACTTGATTGTTCTTTTTAAATATGAACAGCCTTAAAACAAATAGCACACAAATAAATTGCAATCGCCCTGTGAAGTACAAAGCTGGCTTGCACGAATCTAACCAGCTTTGTACATCTGTTACTGCCCACTCCCATTGAGTCATACTGAGACTTAGTCACCAGCATCCTATGTCTCACAGTGCGATTTATGTCTCTTTCTCCAAAACACATGCTGCAGCCTTGATGGCATGGGGGAGGGAGAAAAGCAAAGCAATGAGCAACCTACTCTTAAAGGAATAAAGCCATGTAGCAAGTCCTATTATATGCTACTGTGCCTATTACATCAAAACAACAAAATCAAAAGGACAGAAATTCCTGTATATATCAGTTTTGAATCATTCTTTGTGCAATAATTGAGTGATTTGATATAAATCCTCAAAGACTTCTACACAGGATTGTTCTCAAAGAAGATCATTTTTTATTCAGTCAGAGCTGCCAAGCTACATACCCTGTTCCACAGAGTTCAAGCTTTGGATTCTGCTCACAGCCTATTAGCATATGCAGTATATTTACTATTCAGAGTTCTACATAGGGTTGTAATAGGTACAAACCAGGGTTGATCTAAAAAAATCCGCTGGTGTGCAGATTGAGCTGAAAGAAGCAGTTCACAACTAACATTAATAAATATTGTGACTTTCTTTGTCCTTGGTAGGACAGCTGATGCGCTCATAGCTCAGTAATGTTAGCAGAGGAGGAGATCCTGAGAGCCCTGTAAAGATGTGGTGCTGAGGAGTGAAATTTTTAGCGATGCTTTGTGAGATCAGGGGTCTTGTCAGCACTCTTTGCTTAATTTCTTGATATCTTGTTTTATTTATTTTATTGAAGGAGCTGTCTCCCATATTGGAAAGCTGTCTTAGTAAAGTGCCACCTTCTGCTTGATTTACGTTGCACAAAATGACTGCAATGTCTGGCAGGCATCTCACATCCTTAAATTCAGTGCAACCCCAGCACATACACAGCAGCTATTGAAACAGAAGAATGATGTCTCATAGGTGACACCACCAGTGCTCAGAATTGCGTGCTGCTAACACCTATGCCAGGACTCTGGAGTCGCTCAGCAGAGGTGCTCAGCCTTCCAGCAGAAATAGGCCATGGTGTGGCCATGAAGCCATCCCAACCCGAGCCACCTCTGAACCATGCCAAAGACTTGGCCGTGGCCATGGGGCAAGGACCCACCACCACAGACATGAGCAGACATGTTGCATGGCCACGTGTGATGCTTGGAGGGCCAGTTGCAAAGGCTGGCAGCAGGGAGCTGTGTGTGAAATACTCTTTTAATACCCATCCCTGAAATTCCAGACGACTGCTGACTGGGGCCATTAAAATGGCTCACTCCCACCCAAAACACCTCGGAAATGGGTCTATGACTTGTCAACCCCAGAGTGCCCATCTGGCTCCTCAGCTTCAGCTATTACAGAGAAGCTTTATTAGCCTGGCTGCCAAAATAGCCTTGAAACAAAACCATAATAAAAAGGAATCCTTTTTATTCTATGTTGTTTACTGGATTCAAGTCTTTAGTGGTCTGTTACTTAAGCCTGCAGCCTCTGCAACAGAACTGCTGGAAACTCTTTTCTGACACCGACGTCTCCATCTG
The DNA here is from genome assembly GCA_024606505.1 of Aquila spilogaster. Lineage (NCBI taxonomy): Eukaryota > Metazoa > Chordata > Aves > Accipitriformes > Accipitridae > Aquila > Aquila spilogaster. The sequence goes on from JANHGO010002056.1 coordinate 3,536, forward strand.
CAGCAGCGTCCAGGCACCGTGTCTGGGCAGGCTTTGTTGGCAGGAATTCTCCCTGGTAAGGAGAGAAACAGTGAAACGGTCTGGAAAAGGTGAAAAATGGCTTGGCCAACCAGTTCTTGTTCCTGTTGCTATTTGGCTACATTTTGCCAGTGGATATATTTGCTTTCCGTATCCTAAAGTGTGGTTTTCTTCCTTGTTCTCCAAAACACTTCTGAGAAAAGGGTTTTGTTTTGTTTTGTTTCGTTGTTTTCCCAAGATACCAATGAACAAAATTTTTATTCTTCTTTCCACATAATTCCAAGTATTCTGATGGAAGGGCTGTCCAGGGAAAAAGAGGACTCAGGAAGGAAGGATGCAGCACTGTGTGTGTCTGAATGTTAACCTGACGTGGCCTTGTGGATGTAAAGCCAATCTAAACTGCTCAAGAGTTCTGACAGTCAGACTGCACTGGGCAATGTGAAGGACCTGCTGAGGAACATGAGGAACATGACAGGAAAGCCAACAAATTGTACAAAACAGGCTTTGCATAGCCTTAATTCCAGGTCAGCACCACTAGGAGCTGCAGTCGCTGGTGGCCTTCCGTCCTTACAAAGATAGCTGTAGACTTTGGTCCCAACGGAAGTTTTCTATCCAAGGACATGATGCAGAACTAATGGATACAGGGAGTGATGCCACTTATTCTTCAGCCAGGGCTCTGCAGTCTCAAATGAGAAGGTCTCTTCCCCTAACAACGCATCAAAGGATTCCTTTGGCAAAAGGTTTTTAATATCTGTCCAGAACCGTGTGATTTTCTAGGGCACTTCCACAAAGTAAAACAGAGAGAGCCCCTGGAGAGGGCTATTGGAGAATATCCACACCAGCTTTTTGTAAGAGTGAGAAAGCTGTCCAAGAGTGGTTTAAATCCCAGGTTAATGGCAGAGCAAGCCTAATAGGTGCATCAGCTGGAAGCAGATCAGAGCGGACAGATAAGCAATAAGAGCTAGGGTCGCACCATTGGCCTGTAAAGAAGAACCACAGGTGTTTTGCAACACATTTGAAACTATTGGTTTTTTTTTGTTTTTGTTTTTGAGAAGTGTTGTATCATCAATCCTGTAGCTGTATATGCTCCTGAATGAAGAGCAACACAAGAAAGAAATAGATATCTGTTCTGTCTTCTGCGGAGATTCATGTAAAGAAAAAACAAGCGTGCAATATTTCCTTGCTTAACCAAGAGGTTAGAAGTGAGAGAGCAGAGTTTGCAGCCCGGCTTTTGATCTGACCATTCTTTCCTTCAGTAACTGCAGTCCCGTGAAGAAGTGAAAGATGAAGAAACTGTCAAATAGCAGCTGCAATTACAGACTTCAGCAGAGCACTCGAAGTCAAATTATCATCCTGTTTAAAATGTTCTCCAGCAGACTAAGCTGTTCGGACAGGTTCTGGTATAGCACCAGTTACAAATTAGAATAAAGTCATCAGGTGGGTTTCACTATACTTTTAGGCTTTAGGACATAGCATGTATCCATTTTTAAGTTGGAATTGTAACTGGCAGCTGAAGTTTAGCTCATTGGAAAATAACTGCCAGCCTACTTCTTCCTGTTTTTGAAAGCTTCTGCTCAAAAGTGAAGTTATGGTTTCATTCCCAGCTGTTCCAGGTTTCCAAGACAGCTTTGTCAACCGTAATTGCTGGGTATATGTCCCTTAAAAACCCTCTTTCTTCTCCCAGGCTTCAGCCTTCCCAAGCTGCAGGTTTCCTCCCTGCAAATTAAAAAAGTAGTAATATAGGGACGCTAACATGCAGAGCTCAGAAGAGATTATTTGCTTGATTTATTGCATGGAAAATGACTTAACACACATCAAATTCCAGCTTCTTCACTACCAAAGATGGGTAGAGGAAAATGTTGGTAAATCCTTTGGCTAAATTAAAGTAAACACAAGTGGATGTGTTTTTGTGTAACTTTCCGTTAGGCTCTTAAACTTCTTCACAGAGATGTTTTATTTAAGTCTTGCAGTAATATATTAAGTACGAATATACTAATTCATTTATTGACAATGTTTATAAACACTGCTTATGGGCGATTAATTTTTTATTTGGAGTATGTAAGTCATTTTGCTTTTAATTAATGGTAGGAATAAGCAGATTAATGCAGAAGTGGTTAAGGTCCTGTGGTGCCTGGGTTAGTCTCCATCAAGTATTGAAAACAGTGAAAACATAAGCTAAAATGAATCAACTCTTCTTTTGGTTTTGAGATATTTGCTTACATTCCCATTTCCACTGAACATGACATGAAACACACGTCGATGTGTGGTGACGAGGGTGACATTATACAGCTTGGTTGGTGCTTTGTAGTTTGGGCCTTGGTAGATGGTTCCCATTCAATTTGCATGAGTAGAGCTTGTAGCGCACTGATATGTCATGGATGCTTTGGTTTGTGGCCTAGGGACTCAAGGCCAGTTTGGCCAAGTGGGGTTGCTTCTTTTTTTTCCCTTTCCAACTTGGCATGACTTACTCCCACATGCTTCACTTCCAGTAATTCAATATTTTGTTCCTTATTTTTGTTGTTCATTATGTAACTAGAATATTTTCAAACACTTGTAAGGATTATGCCTGAATTATACACATTTTTGAGCATAGTTTGGATTTGGTATGATTATACAATGTGATGTGATTAGACTTCTGGCTGCTCTGAATTCTGAAGGCCTTTGGCAAGCAAGCCTTGCAGACACCCCAGCCTGTGCTAATTTTTAATTAAGCTCTATTTAATCTCAGATTAGGTTTATGTGAAATTGCCATTTATTTTTGTTTTGAACAATTTTAGATGAGATGCAGATGTGGTGGGAGAGAAGCACTGAGTCATTATATTTAAAGGGTAATGCTTCGCATCAGGCAGGTTCTGCGCTGGGCATGTTTTTCAGATGTTGAGATCAAGGTTTGGGATCCAAGCCTCAGTTCTTCAGCATACAGCGCTGACAACCCATGCTTGTGCTCATAGAGTTACTCATTATCTACTTTTCTGATCAAACAGATGCTAAACTTGACACTAACACAGAAAACTTCATTGTGAGTTTACAAAGGAGCCCTAAAAATCCCATGGCTGGGACATGAGGTAGCATAAACAGAACAGACGGCAGGAGGTAGAACATAATTGCAACTTGTTTTTGTTAGTTAAGGATGAGCATGTGCACTTTTCTTACGGCTTTGTTTTCTTTAGTCGCACAGAACCCAGGGCTCCTCTCTGCCTTGTGAAAATGAGTTGGTTATTCCATCCTCAAAAACCATGTCTGCATTTTCTCCCTTTTTGCTACATGAATTACACTTTTTGAGAACACTGACATATTCTCATTCAGGTTTATTGCCATAAATACTCCTTGAAGAAAGATTGCAGTCTCCACTAAAGGCCACAGTAGGTCATTAGCTGAGCAAGGGGCTATAGTTAGACTGTAATTTCCTGCTGTATTTTTCTGTGGGATTTAGGTACCTTCCTTTAAAACTTTCAGCATGGGACCTTCCACTGTGGCTGTGCAGATGCTAAGTGCCTTTTGGTGGTTATGCACTGGGAGTGCTTCTAAGGGCCCCCTATTCACCAGTTACTTAAATCTGTTCTCCTTGCCATGGACGGAGAAATGTCAGATCCCACGTTATTCTCTCCAGCAGTTGCTATGGGTAAAGCAGCAGGCACTTTGGAGGTAGAAGTGTGGGCTACAGACATGGGATGCTCTGATACAAGGAAGAAGACATTAATACAGAACATTATTTTTTCTTCTCTCTCCCATCAGGATCTCAGCTCTTTTGCCATGCCATTCTTGGACGGTGATGTGGAGAACGCAGACAAAAATGCTTCTCGCAAGGTAGGATATTTCCAAAGTTTCACCTTCACTGTAGTTGCCGAGTCCCTTGGTGATAAAAACAGTTCATCAGACTTCAAAAAGTCTCAAGGATTTAATTTTTCCTGCCATTTACCCATTGAAAGTGATACTCTCAGGCAAACGCTGTGACTTCTGCAGGCCTTATCATGACAGTGCTTAACGCTATCACCTGTAAAGAGAGATAACCTCAGTTCCTTTAGATACTGCAGATGTGTTGTATAACACTGTTAATTTAATGGACTAATATTGGATTACTGCATCCTCAGAACAGCAACCAAAATTTGTGGTGTTGCTTCAGAAACACAGTGCCTCAGGTTCCTGGCCTCATAATTTTCACAGAGCTTTGACATACGAGTTGATCTGCTAAATGCCGACCTCCTACCAACCAAGTTACAGACTTGGTGATGAGAGATACCCTTCTGAACAATAGTAGATATCCTCAAAAGCTAATCTGTAGCTACACTGCAGACTTGTGGCAATATTTACAAGGATATGGACCTTTCTGTAGGGAGGCCATTTGTCAGTGAGTCTACAGTTATAGTTCAAGGCAGGTGAAACAATAAATATCTCCTTAGTGAAGCTAATCTGCATCTACAATGACAATAATTTAACTCTGCTGACAGCATGCATCTCTGTGCCTTTGCACCTCGTGGCAGAGGACAGTTGTTTAAAAAAACTTCTGCAATCCATCAGTTACTGAATATGTTTATAACATTGGCCTTGTTCTTTTGTGCGCCGGACCTTTTAGGACTGTGATGTAGGAGTCACTGACAAACACAGAGGAATTCTGGTAGATGCCAGGGAAGTTAAAATGCAGTGTTACCAAACTGCTCTTGTTTGGTGGGTCTGAATAAAGTGGCCAATATGATGACATGCTGAAAGAGTGCAGGTGTTTCTGACTGGAGCTTGATTTTTCCCGAGGAAGGGTGAAGAGTGTGCGTGAATCTCGATCCTGAAGGAAAAAATATGTCAAAGCTAATCTTGCTCACATGTAACATTTTGTGATACCGTTTAACAAGTTCTGCTTTACCATTTATGAACTCCCTGTTTTTTCTCTTTTCTCTTGGGTCGCTTTTTTAATGAGTGGTTTTCTTGGGAAGAACTGGAAGAGCATTTAAGTAGTCAACCCCCTTTTGAAGTTTCATAGAAACATAGAATGGCTTGGGTTGGAAGGTGCCCCAAGGATCATCAAGTTCCAACCCTCCTGCCACGGGCAGGGCCACCAACCTCCAGATCTGGTACTAGACCAGGTTGCCCAGGGCCCCATCCAACCTGGTCTTGAGCACCTCCAGGGATGAAGCATCCACAGCCTCTCTGGGCAGCCTGTGTCAGCACCTCACCACTCTCTTTGTAAAGAACTTCCCCTTGACATCCAATCTAAACCTTCCCACCTTGAGCTTAAAACCATTCCCCCAATGGTTTTAGTGAATGCTATTTTTTTTCCCAAAACTTGGGTTAAGTTCTGCATGTGGAAGTGTGGTTCATTTTGTAGCAACAGTGCAAGTGGAGCTTGACATCCAAAACGGTTTATTTATCTGACCTTTTTGGCTGAGCATGTAAGGCCTACTTTTTTTGCCCCTAACATTGTACTTAGGAGTTCTGTTCAACACATGCAACGAAGTGGTGAAAGACCAGCTGACAGTGTCCAACTTCCAATCAGAAACAGATCATCAAATAAAATCTACTGCAACACATCTCATCGTAAATAGCATTTTTCTCCTTAATGTGAAGGATGGAATCTTTGCAGTTAGTGGGTGATGACCACCATTGGAATGCAGTAATTTATTTAATTTAAACTGAAAGTTTTCCAGGTCCTGCTGGTGCTACATAAAGCTCCCAAGTTTAGCTGTTCTCCTTCATGTAAAATGGGTTTCATTTGTTCAAGTCTGAAATCACAAAGTGATGTGTACCTTTTGTACACTGTAAGTCACTATTTCATCAGTAGCATGGCTTTTCCATTCACCGGTAGTGTTGGAGACTGACAAATTAATCAGGGACATCTCTCTTCCTGCTCTTAACTCTTCTGTCAGCTGGGCTATATGTCACGTTAGAGAAGAGTAGCTCACAGCCTGCCTTTCTGATCTGCCATTAATTTAGTGCCATTGATCTTTGTGAAAGCCTTTCAGAAATTGTGTTAACATTTTTCACAAGGATTCTCAGCACTTTAGTGTGCGAGTGCCTCTCAATCATTATCCTGTGACAATAATCCTCATTTTACAGCCAGGAAACTTGAGTGCGGAATTACTTGTTCAGATTCACGTAGGGATTTTTTGATGGAGGTGGGAATGTGTCACATATTCCCTGAAGTTTAGCTTTAACCACTTCTCACTGGCATGGTTATAATTATAACCGATGCATTTTCCTTTCCTTTATGACCTGATGGCAGGAGGGGGACAGAGGTGGTTTTGACCTTCCTCTGTTGAAGGTAAAGTGCAATACTCTGCACACTCTTGCATGGAATCTTTGGCACGATGTGATGCAGCACAGTAGCTCTTGTGTCTGCTGTGGATATTCTGACACTTCTCGCTGCCTCACAAAGCGCTTTAATAATTGTGGTGGTGGCTTTGTCTAGAGTAACTGGTATTGCTGATTGCCCCATATTCAAACTAAGGCTCTCCAGAAATGGCTTGAATCCTTGAAGAATGACCTCACAGGATCATTAAATACATTAATACGAATGAGGGTAACCAGGAGCTTAGAAGCAATTAAATATACTAGATTTCCTCAGTCTGGAAACAGCAGAAGAGGGGAGTTTAGAGGACTGGAGAATCATGAATGATGTGAAGCTGGAGAACAGGGGACAGTTCTGTTGTGGTGTGGTAGTATGGCAGTCAGGGATGAGTGCCTCTCTGCACCAAAATGGCACTAACAATTTTAGAGGCGTTAATGCCTGGACTACTTAGAGATCTTTCATCTGAAGTGTATGTTACAGGAAAAGATACGGAATTTACAGAAGACCAATAGCCACTGCGTTCAGCCAAAAGTCTGGAATTGTGAATGGCTGAGAGAAGAAAGTGACAGAAGAAAACTGCCCATGTGGAGGTAGCTAGCAAATGATATATGGAAGCGGGAAGGGGAGGAGGAACGGAAGTTTGAGAAATAACATTATTCCATGGCTTTACAGAAATATGATGTTTTTTATAAACTGTAGAAGGAAGTTTGAAAAAAGAAGTATGCCTTGACTGTTCTCTGCATGGTGAAGAAGTGGGTGAGATGTTTATTTTATGTGATAATGGTGACTCTATCTCATGAATGACTTAAGTGTATGTAAGATGGAAGATGCTACATCTAAATCCAAACTACTCTAATAAAACAGCTCCAAATGGATTGGCAGAGCTTTCTGTGCTAATTTTGAATAAATCTTGGAGCAGAGATGAGGTTGCAAAGGACTGGAAAAAAGCAATTATTTTGTTAATATTTACAATATCTGCAATTAGGATAATTTGCAGATTTGTCAGCGTGACATTACTCCTGGGTCAAACAATGAAATATCTAATGTTGGATAGTTAATGATGCCATTATAATAGACTCATTTTGATTGGAATTAATGGCAAACAGTTCTTAGTGAGCAAATTTGGGTTTTCAATGAGATTATAAATTTGGTTGGAAGATGTAATAGTGCTGGTGTCATGTATATAAAAAAGAAGTACGGGACATTTAGATTTAAGAGAGTGGAATGATGCTGAACAGACATGGGAGCCTATTAAGTGAATAAAGCCTGGATGATTAAATGAGTTGGGACTCATCAGTGGAAAATTTTGTTTCTAGGCAGACAAAACATACTGTTGTTATACTATATAATACTTTATCAGTGACTTGAAAGAAATACAGGCTCATTACTGATACAGTTTCATACAAAAATGAGGGGCGAGAGAGTAGTAAAGTCTGAGCAGGAAACTCATAGGTGCAAAATGACCTGAGTCACTAAAACACATTTTGCAAGCAGACAGCCCCGTTCAGGTTGGCCAGATGGAGCAGTTACACCTGGGAGCAGACCTGATTTTTGGAAAGTCTGCCGCAAAGCTTTGATTAGATTTTGAGAATAGCTGTAGATAATCAGCCGTATGTGGATTCTGGATGTGACACCGTGGCTGAAGGATTACTTTGGTTTTTGGATGTGCAAACAAAGGAATAGGGCAAAACGTAGGCTTTGTTATGACTGCATCTGTCATTGTCTCGCAGTTCTGCTGCCAGTAATGCAGGAAGATGCTGATGGGCTCAGATGAGCACTTTGTCCTGGTTCTGCTCCCAGCATTGTTTTTGTTTTGTGCAGTGACTCATAAATGGTGGCACAGGGAGGAGAAGCAAAAAATACCCAATTTTTACCCCCTTTCTCCTTCACTGGATGACAGATCTCCTTTTGATCTCTTTTTTCTCAGCCTTTAATTATCCATTTCTTTGTGATCAGTGAGCTGGCCTCAGCAGGGAGGACAGGGAGCGTGTCCCAGGCGGACATGGGGCACCAGCACTGGATGCAATGAGGCTCAGAATGAGGACGTGTGACAACTGCTGCGCGGCCCTACACTGCTTTGCCAGAAACACTTTGGGTTAGGAAGTGGAGCCTGGAGCCATCCTGCTCTCACCTGGAGCCAGCCCTACTCTTCTCTTTCCTGCCCTGCTCCTGCCTTCAAGCAGACCTGCTTGCTGTGGGAAACCTAATCCCAACCCTACAGCCATACCAGGCTCTCTGAGCCTGCCAGATCAGCCAGCCGCATCCCATTGTGTTTTAATTTGGGAAGTGTCATTGGGCTTTAATTTTGGGAAGTGACATCTCTGATCCTGTAAAACACGTTGTCATCTCAATTGTTCTTGCTCATGCAGAACTGAGGGAACTAATGGGGGTGAATGTAACCACATGGTGCCCGGGAGAGTAAGTCCTTCATTACCTTTTGGTCTAACGAAGTCAGCTCTTGTGATTCTGTGAGCTCTTTTATTCCACCATAATAAGGGAATCATCCAATTAAGTTTATTAAAGGGCTTCTTTGTTGAGATTCAGCAGAAGGGCAAGAAATAAGTGCAGACATCTATCTCGTGTGTTGTCCTTAATTGTGCTTACTGTCCCTGACAAGGGTGGTGGGAGGCGATTTCTTTCTGTTGTTTGCATTCTGGATTTGGTAAGCAAAGAGGCAAAATTAAGGTGAAATAAATCACTGTTGTAAAAACATAAAAAATACAAATGCTTCATAAGTGTTTTAACTACTTGGAGTTGGAGAAAAAGGAGAAGAGCTCAGTTGCATTTAATAACTTCCATGTAAATTCAGAAACATTTTGAAGCTTTCAGACAGTTTAGCTTGAGCCCATTCATCTTCCAGACAGGTTTTTCTTCGGTCTGTTCTGAAAATGAATCTGAATTCCCCAGCAACTGAATCAGAGATGGAGATTTTTCAGGGATACTGAGCTGTGTAAGTCCCATGGCAGACAGGAAGGGATCATGGCAGGAGTTGGTCAGCCCGAACGGGAAAGATGGCACATCCAAAGAGAGAAGAATTTGTCCAAATTTGGAAGGAAAGTGGAAATCCAAGGAAGTGCCTTATCTTCATGCTTCCTGAAGCAGGTAATGAGGACATCCTCTGAGGAAGGCTGCATGCCTATGAAAGGGCCTGGGGAGGTGGCTGCAGTGAGGTGCTGCGAGGGATGAGGACAGAAGCAGGGTTCCCTGGCTCTGGCACAGTCTGCCTATTTGTTCACTTTTCTGGCCACGTCTCTTTGGCAGGACACTTCTCTTCCTTGCAGTTAAGAAGTCCTTAAATGTTAAGTTGTCAGCACGAATGCCTTCTTATAGAGGACCTTACTTTGCAAAACAGAGGAGAGATCTGATTTTCAATACAAAGCATGAAAAAGAAAAAGGCAGCATGGTGAAGATTTGTGTCTGTGATTGAGAAGAGGCAGGACTGAGAAGTGTGTGTGGGTGACAAGAAAATGGTTTGCGGTGAAGTGTAAATAGTTTGGTCTCAGTGCACTGCACTGGGGATTACCATATGGTGGTGATTAAATGCAATGTGCTTAAATCTGCCTTGTAAAGTAAGATGAAGAATTGCAAGTTAGGTGAGAAAACAGTTGAAGGGAAAGATGCCGGGCTGGTATCAAAAGGAAGACTATTGGGTGGAGGGACAGGAAAGTCTGGATGATCTTCAGGATGGGTAGTTCCTAACAGCACAAGATACATGGTTGTTCACCTGGAATATGTCGAGAGTAGTAGTACGTAAGAAAGGTTAAGGGTCGTGGTCCAGAATGGGCTTGGGCACAGCCCTGCTGTCAAGCCAGACTCTTGTACCCACTGAAGCACGGCAGCCACGTGCAGTCTGGTTTATGCTGGGATTTTGTCATTGGGGGGTACACTGAAAATGACAATGAGAAATGAAGATGCAGATCTGCTGCTCTATCACAGGATGGCTCTGAGCCATTAATGTGCATTGCTGTGAGAAAGGAAGAGGAGGTGAGGGAGAGAGCCGTGCACCCAGGTGAGATGACCACGGAGCTATGAGGATGCTGTTTCCTTAGATGGAATCTTCCAGAGCTGTCCAGCTCGGGCAGGTGCCAAGCTATCACTTTACATTCCATTCAAGAAACTGAAAGCAGGTCTCCTAGGTATAAAGGAATCTAAGGCACCTCTCATTTTATTGCTTTATTTTCAACAGCAGCCAGTTCTAGATGTATATTAGGAGCCTGCCAAAGATCATTCAGTTTATAAAACAGAGCAGTTTCTCCCTGGTCCTCAGCTGAGGATCCTTTTGTGCTCCAAAGCATGCAAACCGGCAGCCTTAGAGCATTTTTGGCTGTATTTACTCAGCACTATGTAAGGTAACTGGGTTAACCTTGAACAACCAGAGCAGCTCATATAATGTACCATGGGTGTCTGCTTGGCTGCCCAGCCTCCCTGGGGAACACATCAACGTAGGTAGGGTTGCACTAGCACTTGTGTGTTCTTCTATTTCCCATCTGCTGATTTAGCTTTATTCCAGCTTCTCCATTCCCTGCAGACCTGTGCTCAGAAGGTGACTTTTCTGCCTCCCCAGCATCGTCAGTTCTAAGGTTTAGGGATTCCATGGTGAGAGCTCAAGGATCCCATATATGTTACGCACAAAGCCAACACAGAGAATGTCTTGTTGATGGCTGTGTTGTTGTGTTGTCGTTTTTAAATTAGGTGAACATCCTTCATGCTTACGACAACTTTTCAGTTTCTTTGATTAGATTTGTTGGACTTATCTGTGCATTGATTTGCACTGTAGTTCCATTGTGTGTTTGTACGATGTATTTCCAAAAGCTCCATTATCCAGTCAGGGTCAAACAAGCCATGTCACTGTGTGTATTAATAGGTGTGTTTCATGTTTCTGCTCATTCTCACTTCACCGTTTTTCCTGGACCATGACAAATCTGTGTAAAAGGTTTATTAATGTCAGAAACCAGAATGCAGTTCTTTTTTTTCTTCTGCTGCTACAGCTCAGGTGGGGGAATAGTTATATTTCAGAAGCACATGTGGGAGTTCTGTGCCCACCTGTCTGTCATTGCTTCAGGGAATGAACCCAAAGCACATGAAGAACAGGCTGATGATCCAACTAGCTGTGCAGCCTTCCTCCAGCACTACTGCTGGAGGCATCGCACAGATGCTGCATAGGTTGCTGCAGTTTATTCCACGGCAGAGATTCTTCTGCATTCCCAGCTGATGAATGAGCATCAATCACCTTTTAAAACTCACAACCATTGGCATCAAATAATATTCTAAGAAAGAAATACTGACATAATTCCCAAAGCAAAATCATACGTGTTTATCCTCTTTGTCGGTGGGTGTAACCTGCGTGTAATTAATGTGTGGAACAGCTGGAGAAGAATTTGTTGTAGTAATTTCCTTTAATTTAGTAGCATGCACGTGTGTATTTAGCAGCGTGCCCCTGGTGCTCTAGCAATTAACTAATTCATCTGCCTGGCACGATGGAGAGAAAGTAGCAGGTTGTGATTGCAGTAAATGAAAACATCCTGCTGCTTCTGCTCAGAATTTGAGAACGATTTGCTCCATGTCTGCTTGTGCATGCAGGAGAATACTGATGTTATTTGGCAAATTGTTTCTTGACACTTGATTGTTTATAGAAATGCTATGTGAGGATAGCATAGTCTTCTGAAGGGTCTCCTATCAGTGTTTTGTTATTACCAAGTAAGGACATGAAAAAAAGATGCATGAAATATTAAAGGTGGCACCAGAAAGACGTCCTTCTCTTAGCTTTATGTCTTCCATGGCTTGTCAGTTTAGGAAAAATGGTAATGAAATTACATTCCTGGAAACAGTCTGAAATCACAGAGGTCGTGGTAGATCTATACTGTGATTAAAGTGAACTGGAAAACATACTTCTTGCTCCCAACTTTCAAGTGGTAGATTTGTTAGTAGACCTCATTGCATTGCAGTGAGCAGAGGTGCTGTTGTACTGCACGGTTGTTTCCTGGGCTGCATACCTGGGCAGAGAACACTGTGCATGTAGTCTCAGGTGATTTACAGATGCTGTTTTAGTAAAGTTAATGAGCTTTCATGAAAACATTATTGCTTAGGGGCTATTTACCCATAACAAAAGTGGAGTTTATTAATTTATTTATAGTGTGTTAATTATTCCAGGTCTCGGTTGAGGGACTGTGCTTGATTCTTCTTGACTCACCATGAGATGGTGTTTGTGCCAGAGGATGTGGAGTGGCACTAAAGGAGTGATGTAAGCCAAAGTGGTTTGTGTTTCATTACATTGATCCCAGTCCCTCTGAATTAAGACTCAGAATGGGGTCAAGGTGTTGACTGATCAAGAGTGTGCCTTTATTTATTAAAAGATGGGAGAGTGAGAGTGGAAAAAGAAAAGAGGAGAAAAGGAGACACTGCATTTTCTTCTCTGATGAATACTGTGAAGAGTCTGTTGTTGCTTTTGGTACCCAGTGCTTTAGTTAGGATTGATTTATCCTTTCCAAAAATTTCCCCTTGATGGCAACTACTCCTCGAGTCCTTCTGCAAAGGGACAGGTAATCTGAGACATTTTTTTCCATGTCATCAAAACTGAATGTTCAGGGATGAAAAGCAGTTGAGCGTCTTGCCAGACATTTCCACGCTCCAGCTGCTGACCCAGGCTGCTGGTGTCCATCTCTCAGACCAAATGCCACCAGCCTTTCAGGTCAGAAACTTTCCCAAATGAGGAACCGCTGCAGGCCCTCCTGCAGTTCCTACCCAGCAAGACCCATCTCAGCTTTCATATTTTCTTTCATCTAAGGGCCGTGAACATGATCAAAAGGCTGAAGCACCTCTCCTACAAGGAAAGGCTGAGGGAACTGGGCTTTTTTAGCTTGGAGAAGAGAAGGCTCTGGGGAGACCTCATTGCAGCCTTTCTGTACTTGAAGGGAGCTTACATGCAGGAGGGGTTGTCTTTTTACATGGTCTAATAGTGATGGGACAACGGGGAATGGCTTTAAACTAACAGAGGGGACACTTAGGTTGGAAGTAAGGAAGAAATTCTTTACTCAGAGGTTGATGAGGCAGTGGCACTGCTGCCCAGAGAAGCTGTGGATACCCCATCTCTGGAGCTGCTCAAGGCTGGGTTGGATGGGGCCCTGGGCAGCCTGATCTGGTGGGGGCAGCCAGCCCCTGGCTTGGAGGATGGAACTAGATGATCTGTAAGGTTGCTTCCAACCTTAGACATTCTATGATTCTGCAATTCTAAAAAGTGTATTATTTTCCCTGCCATTCCTCCCATGGCAGCAACACACTTACCCAGCTACACTAACACGTATCATTGCGCCTAGCATACAGCAGTTGTTTAATGCTCCATACACACATAAATTCCTTTTGTTTTGCATATTGAGAGCGAGAAACAAGGTTGCAAAGCTCTCAAACCGCATCACACCTCATGCAGAAGGAAGTGTGCTGTTCCCATAGGCACATGAGCCATGGCCTTTGCTTCCACCTTCACTGAAGACCCGAAACTCACCACCATTGATCTCCAGGAACAGGACCCTTCATTCATGAGAAATGACCCCAGCTAAGAAAGAGGTCTTGTGCCCACAGAAGTATTTTGTGCATCCAGGAGGAAATAAACTCTACATATAGCTCAGGCCCGGGCCAATGCCACAGCGGTTTGCATAGGCTTCTGTTCATTGTATGTGGGAGAACTTCATCTTTGCTTCTTTTTTTTCTGGTTTGTTTTTCTGGGCTTTTCCCCTCCACCTCTCTAGATGAGCCTGCACAGAGCAGTGCTGTGTTGTGCGTAGGTATTCACGCTAGCTGGAAAGCCAGCACAGCTCCCTGAAGGGACAGAGCTGTTAGAAAGGTCATGCCCAAGCTGGATGCTGGGCTATTTATCTGTAACACTGCCACTCCAGAATGATTGCTGTATTTTGGGACTGGAGTTGAAACCCCCGTGGCGCTGGGAACTCGTGCTCTCTGCTGTGCCACATTGCGCAGTGGAGATTTCAGTACTACAGATGGATGCCTAAATGCAGAAGGGAGGCTTCAGGGTGCTGTGTTAGCTTAAAGGAGGTCATTCATTGCCCTTAATAAATTTATTGCCGCCCACCTTTCAGTTTTCGGGGGGAGGAACGGGAATGTGCAGAAAAGAAACCTGGTAAAAAATATCCTGCAGTGTATGTGTGATAATAAAGTTCATGTGCATGGTTTTAAACTTCTGTGAAATTCAAGACATCTTTAGCAGCAATGAGCCCGGTGAGGTGGCACACACACACCTACGTGGTAGTGCAGATTGACGTTGGGAAGGTCTGGTTAACCCACAGCTGGAATAAACAGGAGTGACTATGTTGAGACAAGTTCTGAGATCCCAATGGCACAAACTGTATTGAATTAATGGTGATTTCTCTTTTTCTTCCTTTTTCTCTCCTCCTCAGGTGGAAGAAAGCTACTCTGCAGGCAGTCCTTCAAAAGGCATTTTCTCAAAAGGGCTCCAGAACCGACCTTCCAGCCCCGTTTCCGCCCCTGTGAGATCCAAACATAGCCCTGGCTCACCCAAAACTGTCTTCCCCTTCCCCTACCAGGAGTCTCCCCCACGCTCCCCACGCCGAATGAGCTTCAGTGGGATCTTCAGGTCCTCCTCCAAAGAGTCCTCCCCCAATTCTAACCCGTCTACCTCTCCTGGGGGCATCAAGTTTTTCTCCAGATCAAGAAAAAGTAAGAAATTGCTCATGTTATTTCAGGAAGATACACAGTACCTCTGGGCTTGGCCCATTCTTTACCTGCGGTAGTGAAGTAAGTGCAGATGAGGCATGTGCTAATTGTTCGTTATTGCTTTCACTGACCGTGCATTTTGGGGTTTTGGCTGGCAAGTAGGGGATGACTTCTCCAGGACACCTACACAGGGCTGAGGAGGGAAATCACACTTCAAAGCTTTGCTTAGAAATCCTGCTTCTGTGGCACAAGCAGTTTCACCAAGGCTGGTTGGACATCAGCTCCCAGGCTCAAGAGGAGCGGGAGCAGTTATGGGACTTGGGGTGGAGATGGGCACAGAAAGGATGTCGCCTTGGGAGCTCAAGGAGGTTTGCTTTGGTAGACTCCATAGAGAACTGTCTCATTTTGGGGTGAAAAAGAAGCCTTGACTAGATAGCAATAAATGATATGTTTCCAATCAAATGACCACTAAGCGAGTGTTTGAGCTGCTTTGCTACAGTATGAAATCATTGTTGACCTTCTGCGGTTCAGAGCAGTTGCCTGCTTTGTATTAGAAACAAATCTTGCTTCTTCAACAGCCCATGTGCTAATACAACATTTCTACAGCTCAGAAATGAGGAGGGTTGAGAAAAGGCTTTGATTTCAAAACTTTCTTGTTGAGTGAAGGTTCCCTATGCCAATCTACAAAGGGTTGTGGCTGCTCTGCCTTGTGGGCAGTGGCTGTAGGAGGAGGATTTGGTTATAGGGAAAAGAGAGGAATGACTTTGTGCCACTGAGGTTCTTGGTTTGTCACAACACTGTGTTTTCCTTTCTGTGAGCAGAAGAAATAGCTTAAAGATAATTTTATGGCAGTTCTTCTCAGACAGCATAGGTGCAGAATTAACGATACACACATCCAAGTTTGACTGTTTATTGCAACGCACTGATAGCTTTCTGTGACTTACAAATTGCAAAGAGGCACCTTCTTTTTCTGCAGCAAAATTTCTCTTTAAAATGTAGGTTTTAATCAGAACAAAGAATTTCTTCGCTACTTTTGTGCACGTGAACACAGCTATACAAACCCATAGTGGATTTTTCTTTCAGTTGACCTGAAGTTCTGCTGCAGCTTAGTTGAGATTGCATCTGTTCCAGTCTTTGCTTCCCTCTCAAGCACCATTGTCAGACTGAAAGAGCCGATGTTTCTGGAGGACTCTGAGTGGACTGCAGGCATCATTTCTATTCAAGGACATTTTTTCTCCTCTACTTGAAGTTCAAACATGCTTTTTATGCTCTCCTCTGTTTTAAGCCTCATAGTAATTAAAGTCCATTTGAGCTCTTTTTGCTAGTCCAGATAGGCTTAAATGTTGCACAGGCAATAAGCTGCTGATTCAGTGCACCAAGAAGAGCTCGCTGCTGCATGAATAACGGTGAGACACACTGCATAGCAAAGCCATCTTGTGACATTTTAACAAAGTAATCCCAGCAAACAGCACCGCTTAAATTTTATCCTAGCGAGGTACATCAGAATATTAAATAAAAGAATCTTCCAGTAGTCAGCAAAATCCTTTTGATAAGGTCACATCACAGGAACAGGCTTGGAATGGGGCCGTGCTATTTTTGAGCTAACAGAAGATCCCCGTGACACTGATGCTCCAGAGAGGGGCGCAGGAGCTGTGCTGGGATCGGGTGTTTGTGGCCTTTTGTTGTTAAGGCAGAAGGAACCGCTTCTTGCAAGTGTGTGATGGTTAGAATTTGTATTAAAATCGATAACTTGTCCCATTCTGCTGCTTTGTGCAGAACAGCAATTCATACCAGGTGCTTTCACATCGCTCAGCTCGCTAATGGAGAGACTCATGCAGACGCATGTGCCTCACTGTCACATTAAAGTAGGTTGTATTCACAGTGTGCTTAACATGGGATGGTAATGAATTACACTCTTAGGGTTTACTGTATTGGGTTGATTTGTCTTTAACTGTATTTAACAAAGCCTTTTTCAAGACTTCAGGAAACTTAGGAAAGTTCACATTTCTATTGCATTATTTAGTTTTTCACAGACTAAACTTTTACATCCTGCTACTTTGCAAAGAAAGAATAACCCTATGTATTATGAAACACAAACTTAATTGGTTAAGTCCCACTCAGAACGAGGTCTCTGTATCCTAAACAGCATTTTCTGAGCTACAAGAGTTCTCAGAGACTCCTCAGCCCAGAGACCTCAGATCCGTGCAGATGCTGTGCTGCAGAGCTCTGAGAAGAGCTAAAGCAACACATGGCTACACGTTTCCCAAGGTATTTGAATGCTTGGCTGATCAAAATTGTCACATCCTTTGTGATTAAAATCCCATTTTCTCAAGCAGCTTGGGATAGCTGTGTTAAAAGTGAATGGGGCTTAGGCTGCTTTATTTCTTCTGAAAATGACAGCGTGCTGAAATCACATGGGCTTGCTGTTCTTGCCTGCCCTTGCAGCTGATCAGCTCTTGGCACTGCGTTAGCACTATTAAAATGAAAATCACTTGCATGCTGGGCTGCATTAGCAGGAACGTTTTCAGCTGGCTGAGGGAGGTGATTCCCTTTTGCTCAATGCTGCAATGCTGGCTCCAGCGCTTGGCTCCACAGTGTGAGAGACAGGGACGTACTGGAGTGAGCCCAGTGAAGGACATTGGGTTGGTCAGGGGCTGGAGCACAGGGCTAAGGAGAAAAAGAAGACATTTTGCTGTCTTAGGTTAACTAATGAGGGGCTGTGGAGAAGGCAGAGCTGGGCATTTCAGGAGTGCACAATGAAGGAACAGGAGGCAGCGAGGGAAGCTGCGGGCAGACATTAAGAGAAATGTTCTTGGTGGGGATGATGTAGCATCGGAGCGGGGGACCATAGAGATGCTAAACTGCTTCCCTGCAGATTTTAATAACTCAGTGGGGACAGGGCTCTGCGCACCCCAACAGGAGTTACAGCCCTGCTTTGGGCAGAGGTTGGAGCAGACACCAGCAGACATCCCACCCAGCCTTGTCTGTTATGTGAGATTCTGCACTGGAGCCTTTCCTCCTGCTTTATAGCAAATCCACACTTTATCTGGGCAACCTACAATCAAAAAAAGCATTGGGTAGGAGCCCACAGGGTTTGTAAGGACATTTTTTCCCCAACTTTACCTGAATTGAATCCATCCTACACTCTTTTTGCCTATCATCTTGGAGCAGTATGTGAGGGAAGCGTCTGCCATCTCTGCTGTAAATAACATCCCCCGTCTTTCCTCTGCTTCCTCCTCCCACACATTGTTCAAAACATAGACTAACCTGTTACTCTGCGTATTCCTTGTTTTTCTTGGAAGCCTCTTCCTAGCGTGTTTTCATTTCAAAGCCTATGTGTAGCATTTGCAGTGTTTTCTTTCCCATGTCGTTGTTCTTTTCTCAGTGAAGGTATTTTGCCATTCAAATATGCACAGTTTAGCAAGGATGTTAATTGTTCGGGTAAGACAAAATTAAAACAGAAAGTGATCTGCAGACACAGGAGTTAACACGTTTTCCAGTTTGAGGTAAAGATTTTAAGCATTTTTTTATCTTTCATATTTTATTCTATGTTTTGGTGATAGCCAAAAGCTCATCTTTGCGTCTTTTCCTTCTGATTTACCCCAGTTCACATCCGGCCATAACCCCATAACACTGACCTCAAAATCTATTTGCCTTGAAAAGAAAGATGCCTTCCTGCAGTACGTACTGAGCTGCTAGCTGTTTGCAGGTAAAGCTCTGGAAGAGCAAACTGCTTGGGGGGGGCATCAGTGCCCAGCATCCCACTTTGAAAAGCAGCAGATGCTGCCGCCACAGTCCCTCCTGGCAGGGACTCAGTGTGGTCTTTTTTGGGGGGGTGTGCTTAGCTACTGGTGCAGCCCTTTCAGATCAGGAATTTCACAGCAGAAAAATCCAATATAGCAGCACTTTATGCATTGGGTTTCTGTAGAAGTGCCTTGAAATTTAGAATCATGCAGTCATAGGATATGCCGGGCTGAAAGGGATTCGCAGGGCTCATCAAGTCCAACCTCTGTCTCCACATAGGGCTGCCTAAATATTGAACTGTTTGTCTGAGAGCATTGTCCATGAGATTCTTTAGATCTCAGCTTTTTAATTTCTTTTTGTCTGAGAATTTGACTTAAAACTGCACTGTTAAACAGCTGAAAAAATGCACATGGATTCAGGGTGACCTAAGCTGGGCTTCAACATTGTGCGGGTTGCTCACTTGGAAGCTCTGCTGGGTGGTACAGGGTGAAGTTCTTTACAGAGAGAGTGGTGAGGTGCTAGCACAGGCTGCCCAGAGAGGCTGTGGATAATCACTGGTTCAAGACCAGGTTGGATGGGGCCCTGGGATACCTGGTCAAGTGCCAGATCTGGAGGTTGGTGGCCCTGCCTGTGGTAGGGGATTGGAACTTGATGATCCTTGCAGTCCCTTCCAACCCAAGCCATTCTATGATGATTCCATGACAAACAGGGCCCGGTGCTCTAAAGCATTACTGAGTTTTGTCTGTTTAAGCTCTGCTAGCTCTGAGTGCACACCCCCAAAAGAGAGTGCCTCTGGTCTCTGAGTGAGTTTGCATGTGCAGGTATAAAGCTCAGGGAAACAAAGGTGGCACAAATTTACTCTCAGTACTGCAAACCATGGTGATCCGAAGTAAACGCGGGAGGATGACCTGCACTGCAAGAAACACAATTCAAATTACATTTTTCCATGGTTTTGTGTGAGTTTTTGCTTCAGAAACAATACATTTACACTTCAGAAACAATGCATGTACAAATAAATGAGGAGAACATTCTTTTCCTGAGAGAAAATGAGGGAGCTATCCCTGCAGATATGTTAACATCAAATACTATGGACATTTTATTAAAAGTACACAGTTGTGGGAAATTTAAGTTATTAAAAATTGAACTTTCTACCAAGGGCTGAATGCTCTCTCTGAAAGGCAGGAGGACATTTTCCAGTCCTGCTTCCCCTTCCAAAAATATCACGATGACAGCGGTAATCACAACGCATCGATGGTGCTGCCAATTTTACCGGCAAAGGAAATCAATTAAAAGGTTTCCATTGACCTAAAGCTTTGGGCTGTGGTGGATGGGATCGAAACATAAATTAGCTCAGGATTAAAGGTTGTTTAATGAGTGCTGTATCTAAAATTACACAGCTTTCCAACACCTTGAAGCTGGTGGTCAGATGTGAGTAAAGGTGAACTTGTACTATATTTGAGGAAGGAAGTATTTTTTCAACATAAAATGTTCATTTTCTGCTTTCTCTTAGTAAATAATTTTTCTGCTTCTGACATTCAGTGCAATTAACTGTGGTGCCCAACAAAATCCATAAGGAGGACCCCAGCTGCTCCAGTAATAGAGGACCAGATAGGTGGTGGTGGTGATTTTTTTTCAGAAGAATGTGAGAAGCAAAAAGGAATGGTTGTCAGATATCGTATTTATCCTATTAATTTATATTTTTGGAGAACATTTTGTGCTAAGAATTTGCCCTGTATAAGGAAGGGTTGTAACTATACTGGTTTTTACCCATAGATGGAGCCAGCAGCTTTCATTTCCTATAGCCCAGGAAATAAATGGAGAAAAAAGTTACAGGGTTTTCTGTTGCCACGTCCAGACGGGCAGCCTTGGAGGCCTCCTCACTGCAGCAGATCTGTACTGAAGCTTTTCTTCAAACTCCAGATTGCAATTCATGTCTGCCAGATTGTGCTCCATATTCCTGATGTTTAGGTAATAATTTCCAGTGAAGCAGTGTTTCAGTTTGACACCAGCATGGGATGCCAGGCACGAGCATCTCGTGTACCATTGGATTGAGCTGTTTGCCTGCTGTCACTCTTTAGGAATAACCTTCCCATGCCATACAGGTTGGTCTGTCCTCCCTCGTACCGACTTCTGGAATCTACATCTGGATTTCTAATTCATAAATTCATCCCAAAGACTCAAACCCTCCCCTCTTTGAACAGCAAGAGCAGACGGGGACAACCCCTCCTCTCACCCAGTGGAAGTGCTGGGCTGATGCACCCAGGGTATGGTTGGCCCTTCTGGCAGCCAGGGCACACTGCTGTTTCAGATCCAACTGCTGTCAACCAGAACTTCCATTTCTGGCTGTGACTGTCCTTGCATCTGACTGCACAGGAGCAAGGGATGGGGTGTGGAAGGACGGGGCTGCTCGGCTGCAGTTCACCTGGGAGGCTGGCATAGGCTTTCCAACTTCATCCCATAAAACCTAGGAAGGGTACAGAGCTATTGCTCTTCTTCCACTTTCCAGTACTGCTGTGCAAGTACATCTAGTCATTATTGTTCTAGCTTATTTTGCCCACCAAGTCAGACAGAGGGCTTAACACCATCCATTTCATTCTTATCTACACTAGAAAAATTACTTTCTGCAGACAACATGTGTCAGCAGCATGGCTGCATTTGAACTGGTGCCACATGGAGCTTTGCATGACCACAGACCAGCCCTGGTTCTTCTGCCAGTTACTGACATCTGCTGTCAGCAGCAGATGATTTTTTTTCTGGTTAGAATGTGCCCATGGTGATGGGTTTTACTTAATTTGGAGGGATCTTTCAATGCGTTTCCCAATTCACCTTAGTTTCCTATGGTCAGTGTTATTTGTAGTTTGCGTATGTGGAGTACACCCAGCATACTCGTGTATTCTTTACCAATCTTTCTAGGAAATAAGGGTTTTTCGGACTGTCTTCAAACTGCTGGTGATTCAGATGCAATGATGCAAAAAAAGGGAAAGTTTTCAGTCTCTGACTTGCATCAGTAGGGTATGGGATGGATGTGGGATCAGAGTCATTCTCATTTTCTGTCTTTCCTGGGATTTGAACTATGTAACATGTTATAGATGATTGCTTTTGGTAACTAACCAAGGTATTATTTCTTGTGATGTGTAGATGAGAAGACAGTGACCTTAGTTTTATATTGACTTTTAGAGACTTCTACTGGCATGCAGGGGAAAGAGAAATGAACCCTGGTGCTCTTTCCCTGCCTGTCTCCTTCAAGTGCTTGTGTAAGAGAGGTCTGCAGGGCAGTGCTCACATGCAGAAGGCTTTGTTTCCCCATTGGTAGTAAAGCTAACAAGAGAGTTTCAAAGTCTCTAAGTGTCTAAATACAGCGAAGTATTTGGAAATAAATCGTGAGTTGTTTTGTTTTGTTTTAACTATTTGCAGATTAAAAATATTGGAAAACAAGTAGGGGCAGTGTTTCACACATATTTAGGGGTTTAATTTGTATTGAGATCAATCATTTTGGAATTTGGTCCCTAGGCAAATACTTGGTTTTAAGTATTGAGGAAGCCCTGTTTATTTTAGTAGCTTTGTTCACATCCTTAGTATTAAGTGCACTGCTTCGTCTGAAGCTTAGTGAATGCTACTCATGATCCCACTGAAACTGCATTGTGTGTTCAGTCTCTTTTGAAACGTGATTAGAGTCTGAGTGCTATCAGTCTCTCACAGTATCAAAGCCGAACTTGATATACATCATAAGCTCACGGAGTTCTTTCTTCTTAGATAAAGGCCATGAAAAATGCCTCAAAAATGATGAATAAACTTGAAAAACGTTGAATTAGTCAGTTTTCTGATCCGGAAAAGTATGGAATGAAAGAAACCAATCACAGGGCAGAAGAATATATAGTTTGGGGAATATAGTGTGTGTGGTATAGGAAGTATAGAGAAACCCTAGGCTCAGTCCAGCAGCCTGCCATTTATCAGCACATCTGGTTCTGGGTGAATAACCTGGGAAGATGAGGTAGGACTTTCGGTTGTGCAACGCCTTTGGGGACCTTCATAGTCTTGCATATTAACCCAGTGGCATGAGAATGACCTTTGGCAATTGGTGTTGGCTGGGAACCACCAGCATTTTCTAATATGCCTTTGGTGAAGGTGGTGAAGGCAACTTTGATACAGCAAGAGGCACGACTTCACAGGCTGAGAGCTGTGGACACCCAGTTTGACTGCTGGTACAGTGAACGTCAGTTATTCATTTTCCATGGGCTTTAAGGGAAGATGTTTCTCCTATTTCTAGTAGACCGCTTGAATGAGAAGTAGGCGTGGGCAGACACTACAGACTGGCAGCTGAGCTGGTACAAACCACCACACGAGCTCCCAGCACTTGCTTCCACACAGGTGAATTGGGCAAGGCAAGGCTGTGGCATCCATTTTAACTCGGTCAGGAATTGGAACGCCTTAGAGCAACTTGTGTAGTTGTTCTGTAGCTATGGAGTTGTTGTTGGCCCATTTCATGTAGATAGAAAAATTAAATGCGGGTTGGCTGTTGCTGGGACGAGAGGATGTGGATAAGCACAGTTTTCTTCCAGTATAATGCTTCACATGGCGCCAGGCTTTGGAATTTCCCTGTCACCATACTAAGTCAAATATCAGAATGGATTAGGAGATCTAGAGTAAAGTCTTTTTGCACTTGCAAGTTTATGGAGGTGAAAATGCCACAGAAATTGTATAATACCAAAGTCACTGATCCAATTCATTTACTTGTGAGTCTGTGTAATAGAGGTAAGTCCTCCCATGCTGCTTGTTATTTGACTAAAGTAAGCTTACATATTTGCTTTAGTCACAGCAGAGGGCAATGATGCCACTTATAAAAATTAATTGGTTTTCTAGCCTAAATTGATTGAATCAGTTTGGATTTCACTATTCTTAATCAACACGTTAGCTGGAGGAGGCTAGAAGACTTGTTCTTAGTTTAAAATCAAAAGAGGACGGGCAAGGTCTTCTAGTCATGTCAGAAAATGAGTTTGGGTCTTTTTATTGAATCTATGAATGGCTCCCAGCTGTCAGGACCTTTAAAGGAGTTTGTTTGAATCATGTACCCTCTAAGCAGGATAATGTCTGTACTGGGAGCCAGTAACCATTGCTGTGGGTGCTCTGACAATCCAGCAAAACAGTTTCCCCAGGCACAGTGTGGGACAGACAGTGAATTAAGGACAACGCTGTGCAGAGGATCCAATTCAGGTCCAGAAAAGCTGCAGGGATGCATGTACACATTAGTTGGAGCTCTGTGCACCATCTGAGTGTTGTCAGGGTGGGGTTTGTAAAACACTCAGAAGCTGTATCAGTGGATTTCCAGCCAGGATATGCAAAGTGAGTGTCTATGGGTGCTCTGCAAAGTGCACAGGATGGGACAACAAGATGAGAATTAATGATAGCCTTTTTGTAAAACTGTGATAAGCAGTAACACTGTAAGTTACTGTAATTTAGAGAGTAATGTCCTGAATAGTGACCTTTCTGAAGGGAAGATTTGAGTCTGTATTTACCTGCACACCATGAGCAATTATCTGTAATTCATATTCTCTGCTGGTTGCTTTTGCTTTGGTCCACTTTCAGTATGCAAGAGTATCCAGCTAAACCAGCTCCTCTGCAGAGCATTGCTGGAAAGGTCCAAATGTCAAAAACTAACTGTTTTATGGCAATCATAGCAACACAGAGCCAGCAGGGAGCTCTGGGATGGGTCAGCAGGCTGGCGGCCCTCTCCTCCCACCAGAGCACAGAGAGTTTGCTGAAATCTAAATAGGATCTTTCTGAGAGTGAATGTAAGTGCAGCTCTGTGAGCCCCATGTAGGCGTGTTGTGTGGGACTGCGGTGACAAGCACAGGAGTTGTGTCAGCATAAGCTGCATCTCCCTGGAGCTCATACCCAACCATGAAACATAGGTGCCCTCCTGTGGGCATCCTGCTGCTTCCATATGAGGAGCTGGGATTGCTTTGCATACCTATGGGTGCTTTGCTTTAGATTTTGAGCAGGATGCTAAGGGCCCTATTTTATGCTTTCTTTTGATTTGCTTCTAAAACCATTCAAAGAGTGAGGGATAAAAGCAGCCCTCCATCCAAGATGTGTAGCGGTAGTAATTTCTGGAGTTGTTCAGGAAACCAAGTTCTCCTCTCATAGTCTCAGGACGGTTTGTCATTGCCAACAGTGGGGTCAGGATGTAGCCCTCAGTATTAAGGACATTTCACGGTGCTGAGAAATACCATATTGTGGCACAATTCCTTCCTGCTGGGGAAGCAGTGTGAAGGTAAGCCGTTCGTTCATCGTGTGTTCTTTAACAAACGCCGTTGTTTGGGAATCCTGAGCATCTCATTTCAGGGTGACTGTGAATATTTCTGCTTAACCACCTGTGTGTGCTGGACAGCAGGTCTGGTGTCAGATTTGTTTGCTTAACCTTGGTATAAGGTTTCCATAGCTCGTAATGTTCACAGTCTTGCTGCATATCATCTTAATGAGGAGTGGATTGCACGTAGCAACCTGACCCAGGACTCCAGCAGGACAATGCTGGTTGCAGCTATTTCCTCTTGCTTGCAGAGCCTCCATCTCTGACCCTTGGAGATTTCTTCTGTCTCCAATCCCACCCAGCTTCCTCCATACCACAGGGCAAATCTGTGTTTAATCCATGCTCAAAATCCATGTCTAAATGCTGCAAGGGCAGGACTTTGGGATCATAGAATCATAGAATCCTTAGAGTTGGAAGGGACCTATGAAGGCCACCTAGTCCAATTCCCCTGCAATGAACAGGGACACCATAGCTAGATCAGGATGCCTAGGGCCTTACCCAGCCTCACCTTGAAAGTCTCCAGGAACGAGGCATCAACTATAACACTAGGTGACCTGTTCTAGTACCTCACCACCCTCACTGTAAGAGATTTTTTTCCTTATATCTAACCTAAATCTACCGTCCCTGAGCTTGAATGATGGATGATGGGTAAAGAATAGCACACGAATATGTAATACTGAAATGAGAGCAGCTACATGTGGCAAATAATGCCCGTGTTGTTTACAGCATGTTTAGCATCTACGTAAAGCACCTACAGCATTGTGTTTGCTGCAGAAAGGGTGCACTGGGCTGCATTAGGCACATAGGCACAAGGAGGAACAGTTTGAACCTGAAACACGTAGCAAGGTAATAACAATGGTGTTTTGGCTCAGGAGTGCACGGGGCCTTCATTCAGCTGCACGTGGTGCCAACGTGGCTCTGGCCTAAGCTTGTTTGGGAAAACAAACTTCAAAAAGGCATCAACATAAGCATTTAGATGAGCACTTAGCTGAATTTTTTCATCTTTCACAAGAAAGCATTTCTCCTTTCTTGAAGCTATGTAAAATGTGGTTCCTACCCCTGTACGAGCCGAATTCTGCTATATTGTGCATTTGACAACCTCCAGACTTGGCTGTCTGAAGTTAATAGCGTAAGTGCTTGCTGAGGCACCTGTGCTAGGAAGCTGGCTGACTTGGGAAAAAAAAAAGAAAGAAAACAGCAGAACCTTTTTAATTCAATAAAGCGAAAAAAGAGAGGAACATTGAAATATCTTAGATAATTTCTGTGATATTTGCTCATCACCTGTATGAAGGTGGTGAGCAGTAAGGAATCGTTTCCTGTGCAAGCACTTAAACATTGGTTTAAATCCATCAGAACCAGAGGAAAGCCCTGCTTCCTCTGCAGTCAAAAGCGTCCTCTCTGACAAAAGCCTCTTTAACAACCCTTCCTACCTTAAAAACATAAGTAGTAATAATGAGGCTTAGCACCTACCTGGCATCTTGTATGTTCACTGGCAGAAAGCTTTCAAGCAAACGATGGCGATTAGTGCAAACCAGTTTGTACAGCTGTCCAGATTGTGCTCAGTCAGAAGCTCAGCCTGCAGAAAAATACGTGAATTATCAGCAGGCTCTTGCTAATGGTGAGCAATGACAGGATGGTGGCAGAGGAGCATGTGGCCGTTACAGGGGTGCAATTTGGGGTAAGGCACCTTGTTATGGATGACTGTAGCAGGAGCTGGAGGCTGTCAGAGAGGCTGAGGGCATCTGGGAGATCCTGAAAAGCTTCTGTGGCACCAGGGGCAATATGTTAGAGCATGGGTTTGTGCAAATCCTTGGGAAACTGGCTCTGGGTCAGCTCTTGCTTCATCCGCAGTTTCTTGGCATGGGATTTATTATTAAGGCAGGTTACTGCAATTAAATCGCTTTAAAGTCAAACTCAAAATGCTTGTGAAGGCAACACAAGAGGCAGAGGCATCAAACGAGCCTGCTCCAGCAGCAGTCATTCTTTCCAAAGCATTTTGCTGTGGCTTTGTCCTTTCCAATGTTAAAGTTAAAAAAATAAGCGAGGTGATATTTATAGGGACTTGTGGGCATCACTCAGAAGGAGTTAAACTATTGAGGCCGCACGTCTGGACTCAGAAAGCATGCTCTTGTAGCATGGGTGCTGCCTGCCGCTTGCATGTTTGAACCCAGAGAAGTTATTCAGTAAATAAAACAAGTCGCACTATGGAAGTGCCCAAACAGCATGTCATTTCCTTTGGAAAATAACCCCACAGGGTGCTGAGAGCTGCTGCAGCAGAGCGTGAGGATAACTCCATCGTTCCTCACTTAGGAAACGTCAGGGACCAGGCTGGAAAATGATCTGCAGCTTTTGATTCTCTGATTCTCTGTCATCTAGCTGCCAGGACGAGCGGCTTTGTGATTTTGTATGTGCGCTTTGGTTCTGTTCTGTTCTGCCCAAAGCCCTCTCTCAAGTCCTTCCAAATTCTTTACCATAAAAGATTATAAAACGCTACAGCACTCCGCTAAATGGCATCCAGAACTGTTTCTGCACACTGTATAGCACACTGTATATTTGGAGCAAGACAGCAGAAAAAAAGTGAGAAAAATTTTCTTCCCCTTGGGGTAGCTGGATTTTTGCCATCAGCGAAACCTGGAATCCACCCACTGTAATGAAAAATTAGCAGGTACTTGGTAGTGCTCTTTCTCCCAGGGCTCCATGGATACCCAACATAATGATTTGCTGCAAGCACTCTGTGAAAAGCGATGTTAAATCTCACTACGTGCTGCTCTGGAGGTCACGGAGAGATGGCTGGGGGAGCCTTGGCGGTGGCTGTCATTGGGACACACTAAAGAAGGAGCCAAGTCTTAATCACATAAACAGATTCTCATATACTGTCCCCGTGCTACTTTATAAAGTGCTTATATAACTGAAAAGATTAACCTTGGAGAAAGAAGGATAGAAAAATATTTTTATGACTTCTTATTTATGGCTTTACTACGGT